>DWCF01000382.1:0-48952 GCA_018230265.1 Delias oraia
TGGCCGCCTGGGCGGCCGGCCGGAAGCTCACCGGAGTGCGCTTCACGACCAGTATCGGTCCTCGCCCCCGCTTCCGGTGGAGGTGGTTTTTACCGCGGTCCCTACACAGAACCCTATCATCTGAGTTAGTCTCAGATGTGATTGTTTTTGTTCTATAGCAGACAACGGGGCAAGTGAGTCTCCTATATGGAAAGGGAAAACCGCCACCCATGAACAACCGCGCGTCAGTCCGAGCATTGCTTGTGTTAACACTCGCTCGGCCACTGTCAAGCCTTTCTAGAGACCGAATAAATTATAAATTAAATTATAATTGTCTGGATCGGGATTCGAACCGGCATTCGAACAGCATGAAACGGTACCTACTTCTACTGTATTTCGCTGAGTGGAATATCGTTAGCTCTTAAAAGTACCGCGTAAGTATCCGGCAATATAATCAATGCGTGGACTGTGGCGCGGTTGATCAAGGGCGGCGGTGTTCTCTTACCATATAGAGAAACCTACCTGCTCCGTTGTCCGCTACGGAATATTAAAAAAAATGTTGCGCGGCCCATGATGCCTTGAAAAACGCTTAGTCGTTTATCGAGATGCTATGAATATAGGTAAAGTTTGTATTTCTAGTCGTACTCTACTCTTACCTTTTTCACATCTTTGTCCATAGAAGCCAGTGCCTTCACATTTGCATGTAAATCCAGGATCTTGTACAGTCTGTATGCAGATCCCTCGAACGCAAGGCGTCCGAGCACACACATTGGAACTTCTATCTGTTTGTTATAATTTATATTAATATATATTACCATTTTTTCATAAATAATTCAAATAATAAGTCTAATCTATCCTTTTACTATGGTTAGTGGAAGTTTATTTTATACAAATGCTTTTTTTTATTATATGTCATAAAATCTAGTGTTTCAAGTAAACTGCTGTATAGAATTGAATTAATTTTTGTATATGCATTTATGCATTCATTTCATTCAATTTCTCTATATATTATTCAATGCATTTAAGATGTTTTAGGTTGCATTTTTCTATTATATGTACAGATGTCTGATGTACATAAAAGAAAGTCATGTTAGTTACATTATTTATAACTCAACGACTGAACTGGTCTGACCGAAAACTGGTGGTGAGGTAACCAAGAACCAGAAGAAAGTAATCGAAGTCCTACATTTTGTCTGACTACAAAATGGAAGGTACGTTTTTAATATATCGGTGTATAGTTGGACCCAGTTGATGGCGTACCTACCAGCCAGAATGAAGTCTGCCGGCAAAACTAGTTATAATATAAAATTATCGTTGCACTGAAAATTTCAACTAATTTTTTAGGGTATGTATTTGAAGTTTAGAATTATTTTAATAAATAGGTATTCCATTTTTAGACATTATAAATAATATTAACGTATTGTCTATACTGTTTGGGGGTCGTTCGCGAAAATAATTATATAAAAATATAATTATAGTAATATAAATCGTGGTCAAATACCCGTATGTAGATGAACGATACAATTTTAGCCCCTAACAACTGATATGGGTCAATCTTGATGACTATTTAGTTAAATGGGTCAATGGGGAATATCCGTCAATTTTCACCTCGCTACAAATGCAAAATAGTGCATTGGGTTATCCGTTATCGGACGCAATATTGTAATCATAGCAACAGGATAGCTAAAAATATGCAAGACATTTAATTTATCTTTTTCTATTATTAATTATATTTTATTTATCTTTCTAATAATACAAATATGTAAATTACTTTGACTTGACGAAACAGGTGGGTCTCCTATTTGGTAAGAGACCTTGAATCGAATATTAATGAAAACTTGTCTTGGGATTAAAACTACATAAATATGATATTATTTTGAATTATTAAATTTAAAATGGAAATCAAATAAAGATAAAATAAAGTCGGAAATAGCAAATAACAATCTAATAAAAGAATTTTTTTTACAATTTCCCACGAACTCATCTTGAAAGTATAGAAGGAAATGTGGTTTAAATATTTACTTACATATATTTCCATAGAAAAATCTAAGTTGATTTAAGTAATACGTTTACAAATCTAACAGCCCCGTTAAGAAGCACAGCCATAATTCCATTTTCAAGGAAAAATAATTTATAAGAAAAATACATTTTGGCTAAAAACAATGAAACTTTTATAAAAAATCATAAGCAATTAATGCAAGAATTTATTTGCTTATTTTTTTACGTATATATATGAAACGTACATGCTGAACAATGTTCATCTACAATCAATTTTTTCTTTATATATACCTACCTTCATATATGTATAACGTAATATGCCCTTATTCCTAAGACATACGATGGAAGTATCTTTAAGATTAAATACGTGTCGTATTATCTGCGATCTGCTGAATCTCTTGAAACACATAAGCAGAGATTTTGAGAGCATCGTAGAAATATAGTCTGATATACCTACCACGATGCGAGAGCTATCGGGTTCGATACCCGGTTCGAATATTTTTTTTATAATTTATTCTATCTTTGGAAGAGCTTGACAGTGGGCGGGCGAGTGTTTAAACAGTGTCGAACCCGTGGAAGAGCCATGCTGAAGCATATGCTGACGCACTAATTGGGCTGGCTTGTCCGAAGTGATACTATGGGTCATAGAATACTCAGCGTGAAACGGTACCTGTATTGTGTTTCCCAGAGTGAGTGAGAAAAAAAGAAAATAAAAAAGTGATACCACGGTCTCACAGAATAATTAAAACATTAGAACTTATATTGTATTGTATTGTATGTATTGTATCGTAACTTTTATTGTATTGTATTTCGATCTTGAAATTATTCCGTTAAATCAATAAAAAAAATTCCGTTAAAAAGCCGGAAATTCAACCATAGCACGGATTGTGGCGAGGTTGTTCATGTGCGGCGTTTATCACTTACAGTAGAGATACCTGTTCCGTTGCCTGCTATACTATAAAAAAACATCACTCAACATATACATCATCATTTCAGCCGTAGGACGACCTTTTCTGGACATAGGCCTCCCCTTCGGACCTCCATGCATACCTGTCGGAGGCGACCTTTATAAGGTCATCTGTCCACCTCGTGTATCAAAATATACATAATCCTTTCTTATTTATTTCACGTTTTAATAATTCAACTGAGAATTTTGTAACGTTTGGTTCTTGTTTAAAGTATTGATTACCTCGAAGTGCATTCAGACAAGCACGTCGCGTCTTGTAAATGAACTCGGTTTTGCATCCGAAACCGCAAGTGCAGGAAGCGCCGTATATTTTACATCCATTTTGTCCTTGACCCGGCTCACATCCTTCATAAGCTGTGTAATGACATAGAAATTGTATACATATTTTTATTAGATTTTAATTGTAATAGTTATAAACCTCTAAGCGTTCTTCAAGTTTTATTTGTCAATAAAAAAAATTAATACATTTTTTATTACCACAATGTAAATGTAAGACTTCAAAATTGTTTAAATACCTACTACTACATTGTACTTCTAAAAAGTATAAATAAATTATTTTAAAATATATGATTTAACACCAGCATCTAAATTTATTAAACGTATCAAAACTACAGAGTCAAAAGGTGAAACGAAAAATTATTCGTGATAGTATTAACAGTAGTGGCTATTACAGTTTAATAAGGTTGACAAGTGAGCGATTGTTCTTGACAACAGAATTAATGCTGACAAATTGGGATTGTGTTGTAGGTATTTTTGTAAATTTCTAGAATGAATCATCATCATCATCATGATTGAATTCTAGAATGAATAAAATATTCTAGAATGAATAAAATATTATAACTTTGTACTAAGTAATTGATTTTACGCTAAATACATATTTTTTTTATAAATCTTTATAACATTCGCCTATTATCAGAATTTTTTTTTTATATATTTATCAAATATTTGACTTTTATTGTTTATTACTTGCTTTTTGAAGTCATAAAACAACTGCTCGAGGGTTTAATTTACAAAAACAAGAAAGCTTCATGATAAAGTATTTTCCTTAAATATTTTTACAATGTAGGTTACTCCTATTATGGGTAATTGAAATCTATAGATACATCTACACGAGAAAAATTAAATTGTATATTGTTGATAGAAAGATGGTTTGGATTAAAGATGGATAATAAAATTGACAACATTCTCTGGCAATGCAAATTCGCATACGCTTTAAACCTCAACTTATTTTAATAAAGTTATACTTACATTGCAAGTGGACGATAAAGAGCAGGAGAAATACTAAGCTCAGATGCATTTTATGTGCTGTTCAAATGGCTTCTGGGCTTCTACTGATATGCCACTTCCTCTGAAAGAGTGAATGCCCCGTCACATTATCTTCCATATCTATACTAAACTACGACCTCCATATTCATTGCTCGCTACGAGGATCATATAACCCCCTTTTGGATCTATCGGCTATTGTTTGGCTTTTCATGTTGTGAGTTAATTGATTTAATTTTTATTTAATAAATTATTAGAGCTTAAATATCGACTAATGGAGTAGCTCAGAGTCGCTCAGTGAGCTATGAAGAGGGCAACGCTCGGAGTCTCGCTGCGAGATAAAATCAGAAATGAGGTTATCCGCAGCCGATCCAAAGTATCCGACATTGCCCGCCGTATTAGTAAGTTGAAGTGGCAATGGGCTGGCTACATCTCTCGACGAACTGACAACCGATGAGGGAGAAAGGTTTTCGAGTGGCGACCGCATACTGGAAAACGCACAGTGGGACGTCCCGCCACGCGATGGAAAGACGATCTCACGAAGGTCGCGGGCCACCGCCGGGCCCAGATCGCTCAAGATCGTAATAGGTGGGCGTCTTTGGAGAAGGCCTATATCCAGCAGTGGACTCGATAGGCTGATGATGATGATGACGAAATATCGACTTCTGGTGCATGACACTAATTGGCTCCAATAATAAATCCATAGTCTAATCATTGAAGCTGCCGAAGACGCCAACTCAATCGATTTCATAGATCTTGTCCATGAGATGCTGTTAAATCTCTTAGGACCTATAATTTATTTGATACACTAAGAATTTTACTCATTTTTAGGTAGCTGGTTTACAAGTAAATTGTTTATAACAACAGGTCTACAAAATATGTCCAGCCGTTCTTGAGTTATAAATGGTGTAACTAACCCCACTTTATTTATATCTGACGATATAATCATAATAAACGTTTGTATAACAATAAAAAGGCATAGAATTTGTTAAACTAAAGAAATGTCAGTGCTGTTTAAGGTAAATTCATATTGCAACTCACTCACTATAAGTTGCCTCATAAAAATGATTTACGGAATCCGATCTCTCGGTAAATTTGTTCGTGTATAAAGAATTGTACCTAGTATTACACCGACATATCGTAACTAATAAAACTAAACGCTCTATTTATATATAGGTGTATTAACATACTCCTTACTGAATATTGAAATAAGTAATTAATAATGTATACGAAGATATATTCATATTATGTATAAAGAATAAGCGCCTTAAATATATAGTCTTATTTCTCCTAAAGGATCAGAGTTAGTTAAAATTACAACTAGCTGGTTAAGACAGAATTGTTTAGGCGATAACGGAAGCACAAAATCTTATAACAGGCGCATATTGTAGAAATTTTTGAGTTCTACAATAAACGCACAAAGTATTTTTTCCCCTTATCAATTGCGTCCAGTGACTTTTTTTGAATACATGCTTTATCGGATATCATATTATTGTGGCAATGAGATTGTTCTTCAAAGTTTAGGTCAATGTCCTAAAAACAACTACTTTTTATATATATCTCGTTATTTATTTATAGTTTATTATTTATTTATTTATATTTGATACTTAAAAGATTAGAGTCGGCAATGGAACACCACAACCAGTGATTTGGCTGTGTTTTCGGCTCTTTATGCCACTTAAGTGCTATAATCCAATACTACTTCTTGGAGCCTGTGGTATCGCTATATGCTTCCGAAGAATATGTAATAGATCATTTCTAACCTATAGATATAATTAATGTATGTTAATTATGTAGTAGTGTCTAATAAATCATAATAAAACAAGTATCATAAAAATAAGTACCTTTATTAAAAAAGTATCACAAAAGCTAAAAAAACACTATTAGTGAATGTAAAATTTATCCATAGACTGAACTTGAACTAGAAAACTTTGGAAACAATTGATATTCAAGCATACCGTGAACAATAACGTCTGAACACGGAATTGAAAATATTCTACTTCTCTTTTATAAAAGAATATAATCTTTTATAAAAGAGACCCCTATTTTTGATATCTTACAGAATTTCTATAATTCTATAAATTTTTTCATGCAAATACTTAACTAAATTCGCGTAAAATATATATAAAACCAATCTATGGCTTAGCATTCTCGAATACAAATATTCTCCAGAAATATTTTTCGAATGTGGGCCCGGATTTATTTTATTTCATAGGATGTACTTAACTAAGCAACGACATTAAAACTTGTGTGTTAACACCTGTTTAAAACCTAATCTAAGAGAAGAGAACCTAAATGAGCTTTGTAAATATAAACTAACAGTAATTTTCTTTATCAATAATAGTAATAGCATTTGCTGCTTTATCATCTTAAAAGTGTTATTGAGCTCAACTGTTCTTTCTAATTTTAGTTGTAATAATAAAATTAACGCATTTTACATTTAAAATTTAAAATAAAATTAATTAAAAATATTTTTTAGATCATTTGTCTAGTGGTATACATATTATTAAATGGCGCTGCTTCGCCCTCTACAAGCCAATTATCTTCAGAGAAGTTGTTGTTGTCTTTCTCAATTACGTGAAAAGTGTACGCAGGCCTTCCCTTATCCGATAAATTTGCCGCGCTCTTATGTACAACGTTACCATGTATCAAGATGCAAGAGCCTGTGGAAAGGAATTATGTATGCACGTAAATTAAAAACAATTTATTTATTAATTATAATATTTTTAGAATGTAATAACTTAGTGAATTTAGGTTATTAAGATACAGTTATGCAGATTATGCATTCTATATATTCAGATGGCCTTCAAAGTAAGCTAAGAGCGACGTCTCATCAGTCTATTATGCGTCTAGGCAGCGTTTATCTACGTACGGAATTAGTGAATTCATATAAAATATACAGTTTGTTGTCGAGATATATAGAAAATTGAAGTTTTACAAGTCAATATCCATCTACTAGATAGAAGATAATAAAAGGATCATTTCACCTTTACGGACTGGTACTGGAGTAAAACTGGACTGGGGGTAAATCGGTGTTGGTCGATCATAACTTAAAATGCCTTTGGAGTTTTTAATCATTCTCCTGTGTACACCAGATTTGTGAGACCCAGATATAAACCAGAGACACCCGTTTTCCAATGTCGCGTCTTCTAAGGCAATCCAAAATCCAAGTGGCGCTATAGGGTTTGTGTGTAGGTATGTGATATCTTGGTGAGGTTTTACTAAAATCAAACACAATGTTAATTAATTTTATTAATCCAATATAATTTGAATTTCAAAATGGAAGTTATTAATCAGAATTAAAAATATCTACATTGATTTTATAAGATCCAATGATTTAATTACTAAGACTTACAAAATTTCATACCACAACATTGTTGCAAATATTAAATATGTTTAAAGTCGCGGTGTTACCTTCACCGCCGATTCCGGGATTCTTATAAATGTACATGCTCTGTACAACAGCCGGTTCTACAAAGCCTAATTCTTCACAAATGACCTTGACACGGTCGCTGTATGTATAACATCTAAAGATGGGATGTAAAAAGTGAAGAGCGTGTCCAACCTGGAACACAAACAAATATTTTATGAACTCACTTGTAAGGAATATGTTTATACCTAGAGTTAAAGCTTGCGACTTCGTTCACATGGAAATAAATAAACAAGATGTTATATTTTTAAACATATCCAAAATTCACTAAAAATACGTATATTTATTGCATATTACAAGACATTAGACAGATCATACGATAGACAAAAGACAATTGAGCAACAACTAAGTCACCCATGCATACTGAAAAGTGATCTCACAAAACATTTATTTCCCTTAGAGACCTTATTACCGAATAGTACATCTATAAAAGTACCTCTTTAAAACTAAATTATTATTTTACCATTATAGCAAATATCGCAGCTTAACATAATATTTAAAAATATTATAAAATACAGCTACCTTATTGAGTGAATTAATGGGATCAACTATTAATTCTCCTTTCTCATTGAGAGCGTCTTGTTCGAAAAAGTATCGGATTTTATCGTTGCTTTCAATAAAGTATTTATCCTTTATTGCCTAAAAAAAATCAGTTAATAATATCATACATTATCCTATTCTAATAGTTTTTATATACGAATAACAATTATATCAACTTTTTAAAGTATATTACCTACCATTAAAAAAGTACAAAATAGAACATACTAAATCTAGAAAATAAACATGCGTCTAAGTTAGCGTTAGTGCTATATCCTTCCAGATACAGATTTCAACTGAGTTATATTTTCAAAGCTGAATTACCATTTTAACCTAAGTTATATCGGGATACCATAAATTTTAAAATTATACACTGATATTATTATTTTTAATCCGATCTTCTCTTCACAAGTGTAGTATAAACATCTTAGGAAACTATAGTCTATATAATCTTTACCACCCATCTAAATTACATTCGCATTAAAATTGACATATTCTAGTAAAATGCGTTACTACGTATTTTATTGTGTGTAATCACAGGTGTTATAATGAATATCCAGTTGAATAAAGTCATTATTGTTTGTTATTATGATTGTTACGATAATTCAAGACGCGCTTTATCGTATTTGCTCATAGCTCATACCAGAGCGTGCGTGTCATAGATTCATTAATAATACATGTATTTTAGGTTATATTAGCAACACAGAAAATATTAATAATTGACACTAAAAGTAAAAAAAGGTTTGTAAATCAGATTATATGATTATGTGAATTGGACAAAAAAAAATAATTTTCCTATGTGATTCTACTTACTGGATTTTCTAGTTTGGCTGAAAAAATGGATTTGTGACTAGCGCCCTGGCTTTGATCTATAAATTCATTACCGGATTCCAGCATCTCAGCACATTCTGATGGCCATATAAATTTTTCTATTACCGCATATCCATTTACTTTTAACTGAAAATTTTAAACAATTACAATTAACATATTGTATATAAAAATACTTGTAGGAGTAAGAATAAAGTAATTAATGATCGGATTAATGAGTCGTAATATGCACTTCGCACAATTATAATTATTTCATAGAAAAACGGTGATTTAAAAACAAATAACTAATATTGAAGTTAGTTTATAATTATATCATGTAACATTAATTAAATTTGTATATCATACAGATATTGCTCGACATAGATTTTTTACTAACCTTCACAGAGTTTTGTACTAAACTTTACAGAAATTACAACGCTACAACTTATGTAGTGAAAAATCAAATTTATAAAAATTTTCTACTGAATTATATCTAAGTAAAGCATATAAACAGAAACAAAACAAGATTATAATATTAAACGCTAAAGTTCAGTCAAATAGTGTCATTTTAAAAAACCTTTTATATTTATTATGAGATACTGCGTGCAGCGATTCGTTGATGTCAGAGTGATTTTTTTATCGTATCGGGAACATGGACAACAACACCCCAATCTACGCTTTAGTTGTGTCGCCGCTTCAGTGGTATACTCACGGAGCACACATGAGTGAGGATATATCCTCATTCATTCAATGAATCTCAGCACGGTTCCTGTTTCACACTATTATGTGTGTTCGGACGAGCAGGCTCAATTAATGCTTCGCCATATGCTTCAACATGGCTCTTCTGTGTACTGATCGTATCTTATAATAATTTATTAAACCTATCACGTATCCGTTACATAATATGTGATGCTTTACTATTAAGGCTGACAAACCATAAACTATTCTGTGTATGCATCTACAATGTTACTAGTTTGCAGTATTATAATAATGACATCTGTACATAGATATTCCAGGATTGTATTAGGCATTGATAGCATATTGTTGTGAAATATGCGAATTAATTCATTCTCATTTAGATTTTTTATATTTATACATAGTTATAACTTAACTGATATGAAAATGATGCTTTGAGTTTAGTTTAATTATCAATGTCATTTTTCCCTTAAATAACGGTTATTGCTAATACTGGCCGTGAAGCCGATCTCAGGAAAGCGATCAGCGCTACACACAATCGATTACCTACTTAGATCGAAAAATACTCAATAATGTATATATATATATATGTATATATACATATACATTATATGTAATGACGTATATATATATATACATTATATGTTTTATATGTTTTATACTATCTGTCTAAAAGCTCTCAATAATAAAAGCTATTCTCAGATACCATCAAGCACAATTTTAAAAAATCTGTAAAAGTTAACAACTAACAAAATAAAACTCACGCGGGAATTCAATAACCGACGCTATGCAAACGAATTCTCGTTTGCATGTTTGTATTCAAAAACCAAAGCTATTTTTTAATTTAAAAATATTTTTTATTTTTTTTATTAATACTTTTGATTTAATTGCATATTTGTCGTTGATTATTTTCATTCGATATTATAATATTATATAGTGATATTTATGGAATAAAGATATCTACGAAGATTCGATAATCTTTAGCAGATATTATAAGTTGCTAAAACGATAATAACGATAGAAACTAATCGAATATACACATATAATAATTTAAATAATTAATAAGAACTAACAACTCGTATAAATATACATACTATAGCAAGAATATTACCATAACGTCTTAGAAATTTAATTTATGTACCAGAACGACATATTTAATGAGATGTCAAGACTGGTGAAAAAGTGTCACCATTTAATTAATTAATATGTACGTAGTGAGATAAGAACTATCTTAAATTCAGTTGATATAGTTATTACTTTATGAGTAGTTAACCCACAGTTTTGATGAAAGAATGTATTTTAATGTGTTTTTTTTTGTGTTTCACTAGCTTAGATTTGAATTCTATGAATTGAACAAATTATTATTGATGAAACGTGGTTAATTTTGTCATACGTGACTATTCTATTTGTTGCGCAAGTTTCGGATTGATAGCTGAGCAAGGTAAATATTTTAGAATTACCGAGCGTTTTGAACATACGTTCCTGAGCATAGCAAACATAACAATACAATTACTTTGATGGCGAGAGTTGCACACAATTTTCCAATATTAGCTAATATTGAAAGTATTCTTAATTGTTACCCTTCAATTTGTCACTTGTCTCGGAACTATTGCTAGGTAAATAAATTATTTGGAAAGGTTGGCGAAATTTCGCAATTACTTTAAAATCCCTGGTGACTTTTGGCAGCACAAATGGACTGATAAGTTTCTTTCATCCATTCATCCTGCTCATGAAATCTCTGTGGAAACGCGGTAACGAATTTTTTTCTATGCTATAAATCATTAAGTAAATTACTTTTTGTAGGCCGATTTCAAATGATAAAATAACTAAATATTTTATGTAATTATGTTCAGTCTAAGAAGTATTATATACTAGTACTAGTTTAATAATATATTAGTTTAATAATAATATAATCCATTAAAAACGAGTAGGTTTCCAAAGAGTTTTAAGAAAGGAATGTGTACGAGCAGAAACAATAATGTAAAAATCATGTGGGGTGTAAGAATATTAATTCGACTTTCTGACTGACAAAACATACACTGTCTTCTGAGAAAACATACACTGCAATCTAAATTATATGAAATGATTATTATTATTATTATTATTAGTACTACAGCTTACTAGATTATATAAGTTATTAGTGTAATCATATATAGATATGTAATAGATAAATAGAAATAATAGATATATGAATATATATATGAATGTATATATCTACTGTAAAGGAATTAATTCATTAGATGTGAAATAGAGATATAACTACTGTTATATATTTAGATTCATATTTTGAAAGGGGTCTTGTTATGAAACATTTATTATTTTCTATGGAATAAATCCAGTTAAAAAAATTAAGATTTAATTTATTTATATTTATAATTAAATTGCATATTATGGAACCACGATACAATTTTTCAATGAATACAACAATTTTTCATTTACATAGCTTAGTCTAAAATTATGCAAAATCATTTACTTATATACACCGAGCTGGCCGAATTAGCGTGGAGGCATATGCTTCAACATGGTTCTCCCAACAAATAAGACAGTGTTACAACCCTCGCCCTGCTAAATGAATTATAAACTGTATTCAGACCGGGAATCAAACCGAATACTTCACAGTAGTTAGCGATAACAAGAACTTCAAAATATCCTAATAAGTAAAATAAAGAAATATCTAAATAATAATGGAGGTACTACTATATATAAAATTATATTGATTATTGAACGTCGATGCATATATCTTTATTAACTTCAAAAATAAGCAAACATTGTTAATCACATAGTTTTATTCGGTATCAAAATGTTTACAGTTTCTTTTATTATCATACATTACGCGGCTATATTTATGCTTTATTAAATAAGGCGCCATTAACTAATAGTGTTTCTCATTTTAATGAGAATTAGGCAAAAATAAGACACATAATAGGAACTATATGAATGATTGGCTTCGCAATAAGTAAAAATTAGGTTTTCACTGAATTTTATCAAGAACTTCTAAATGTACACGGTAATTAATAAATACAAAATACCTTAATTTATTACCTCAAGTACCTTGCAAGAACCAAATTTCAATAATTTCTTAGTTATTCATATCAACAGCTATGGGGATTCGCAATGCTACATATTATTCAAATAAAATACACGTCAATTTGGTTTCTTTGAATGTGGAAAAAAATTCGCCATATATTACGTTTCGTATATAAAATACGGATAATATAAAACTCTGTTACCTGGTTTTGGATCCAGTCAGCCATTTCAGAGAAAGCAGTAAAATATAATCAATTAATCTATGCACGGGGCAATCACAACTCACTGCACGTATTAATGCCCCAACGTCGCAAGTAGGAATGAAATGAATATTTGTTTGTGAACCAATGTATATCCACCCCACTAATTACATTGAGGATGTAACACTGCGGTATTATTACATACGTTAATTGAAAGACATGTAACAAACACAGAAACGTATGATACGCTGCGAATTATATTCGTATAATGATGAAATGCGGCCGCGCATCGTGCCCAATGACGCAGCAAACAACGCGGGGGCACTTCTGAGTTGGAATACTATTTGTAACATATCGACAATTTAAAACGTGCAAACTTCAACCTTATTTTAGACAGTTAAGGTTCTGTTTGCTTTGAAATATATAATTGACCAATATGGAGCTGAGTAATCTCTTATATTAGAGTAAATTTGTAAAATATGTTTGAATTGTAATACAATTATTTTCTAGCATGTATGGAAGCTAGCAACGTTTTCAAGAAAGCTTAAATACTTTCGTTCGGCCAGTATTTAGATGTGCTATTTCTTTCTCTATCCCGCAAGTCACATGCATGGTCTAGCTGGCGGTGGTGGTATGATATTATATATTTAAATATCTTAAAACCCATAATAAATTTTTCAGACAGTACATCGGTTGTTAACTATACCATTAATGGACCATAAATGACGAAATAACTATAAATGAATGAAGGATTAATGTCCATTGTTCTTAAATGATAAGGTCCATTAGATACCGACATTACTAAAGATAAAACTTACATCTAAAATAAACTTTCGTTGCCAAAAGATATTTAAAATATGCATTAATTATATAAAATAACTTATTACAAAATATTGAAAGTTCCTAAGACAATGATGATAGTGAAAATGACAGCAATGTTGAAGATGATGAAGATATTATGAACTTGCCTCCGTTTCTTGTGATATAACTATGGCTAGGCTTATTAATTTAATCTTAATTAGCATGTATTTCTCCTTTATTTTTTGTTTATTTTTATTTTTTCCTAACGTTTTCATGTTGATGGATTTCAGTTTCTTTGAAAGGTGATATACCTTTTTAAATACGAACTTATAATTGGAAAGAAATAAATTTATTATCTATACTAATATTATAAAGAGGGAAGATTTGATTCCATACATCGCGTGCGCTGAAATTACCATTTATTACAGAACAAAACAATGTAAACAACATAACTGTTATAGTTACATCACAATAAGTGTTTATTTATTACAAGTAAATAATTAAAATGCATCTCTGCAAAACCTCCTTATTTTTTATTATTTAATAATCAAGACTGATTCAATAATTTATAACTTTTTGAATTATTCGATTAGGATATTTTATTCGAAAGATATCACGAATTGAAAAATGTATGTAGATATCAGAAAAGTGTCGTGTAGTTGTCGTTCACCCTGCTCGGCTAGGCTGCAACATAATATGCGATGTAAGCGTCACATGGGCAAGGGAGTGGAACGTCAGAAAATAAAGTACCACGCGGCTCAGTCAGCAGTAACCTGCCACACTCACAATTGTTTTGTCAGAAAATTCAATTGGGTTCACTAGTATTTAATTTTTTGAGTGAATTTAATAGTGTAATAAAAAAATATTTTATTTTTAATAATTCCTCATTATCTAGGTTAACACTTTTCTTCCACGGGCTTAACAATAATAACTGCAAATCTCGTGACGTGACTTATTTTCATATAAATTGTTACTTTTATTCGACATGCCACATCAAGTAAATACTACTTAAAAACAACAAAACATTAAACAATGCTCAATGATGGCATTTTCAAACAAGATTCTGTTTGTTAGGAAACAGTTTAAATGATATACATTAGGCGGTTTTAAAATTATCTGAAATCACTCCGATTTCATGCGCAGGTTTAATACCTACTAATCACTGTCAATAGTTGACTAAGAATGCCCCAGACCTAGTATAATACCTATAGTATATAGTATAATACCTATAATAATTCTTTATGCAATAAATTCCTGTGAGAATTTCACTGGTCATTAACAGAACTGAGTATTAGGACAGTTCAATTTAATCAAAGACTTATTAAGTAACAATTGATTCGATTCTATAATATATTATTCGACCTCAATGTCTGTATTAAAAGTTAACGTGAATCTTTAAAAAAATTGGCTAGACTATTGATGATAAATATAGATATAAATATAATAATATAAATATAAACGACCTTATAAAAGTCGCCGGAAGATGCTGGATGCAGGTCGCCTCCGACAGGTATTCATGGAAGTCCAAGGAGGAGGCCTATGTCCAGCAGTGGACGACTTACGGCTGAAATGATGATGATGATTGATGATAAATATAATTACGGTTAAATTTATTATTATTATGCTTCATAACAAAATAAATATCATCTTGATATACTGATTATCTGACTATTTAAGTAATATGTTATGACAACATAATATATCTGAAGAAAAACTACGCGTTATATATAATAATATACATCTAACCAATATCGCAAAATAATAATGAAAAAAGGAAATTATAAAAGCAAAAATTATATTCTTCCATGTCTTTGGAAGAGCTTGACAGTGCCTGGGCGATTCTATTAATAGTGTCGCACCCGTGGGAAAGCCATGATGAAGCTATGCTGTGACCCTAATTGCGTTGGCTCGATCTTAGTGATACCACGGGATCACAGAAGGCTTAGCTTTAAAATTGTTGTATAGGATATCATAGGCCTTTGAAATTGTACCGCTTAAGCGGCGTAAAATTCGGGCAACATAAATCACAGACTGTGGCGCGGTTGTCCACGGGTGGCGGTGTTTTCTTACCATACAGGAGACCCAACTACTCCGTCATACGCTATACCATAAACACAATTTAAAAAAGTATTGCTAAAACTATTTGAAAACACGCTTCCGATCAGTCATATACCTAATACATATCATTTATTATACACGATTGAGTTTATACGCGTCCACTTGGCGAATATGTAGGTATACAATGCCTCCCATGCACCTTCCCCATACCCTAGGGTGGTTTTGGGTGTATCACCTCGTTGCCCGGAGAAAGAGCTTCATTTCAGTCTCGGCGTTCTTCATAACCGGTTGTTTGAAAAAGCATTAACCGAAGGCTCTTCGTGTAAAAGTTAAAATCGCGCGGCGTGTCACGCACAGCGTGATGGGACCTTTCTTTTTTCTTCTAGATATATAGTGGTAGATTCATGTTTATTTTAGTTAATTAATTCAACTAGTCATAATGTCGCTTACAGTTTATTTGAAACGTTTTAAAATTATTAAATCAAAAGCCGAGAGGATTGTAACGTTAGATTTTAGAGGTAAGATCATTACTTTTCTCTTAAATGTTTTTAAACAAACTTCTTATTTTTTGTCTTTAAACACAATTCTTCTTTTTCCTTTTTTAATTTTATACTTTGATATCTTTTATCTAGTTAATATAACCAGTTTGTCTCATTTTTGTATTTTAGAATGACCTTGGAAAACAAAATTTGGACTAAGGAATCAATAGGATTCATGAAGCTTTAACGTAGATGTAGGTTTTTGTTTCAGAATTATCAAAGACCTTTGAAGTTGTAACTAACCTTGTAAAGCAAATATGTTTTATTTGTTATCTGTATTTATAACTTGACATTTTTATGATTACTTTATTTTATCTGAGTATGTTTTTATCTTTCAATAGACTAAACAAAGGAACCAAACCTCGTACACTCTGATTATTCATTTATAAAGCAAAAGTAAGAAAACGCCAATTCGAGCGGTTTGGATATTGCTGGAATGGCTAGGTAAAAGCTTGATGTACGTATTAGTTATAACAAATAACAAGAATTATAATTATACAATGAACATATACTATGTGTAAATATTTCTTATTATTAGAGATGACTATTTAAAAAATCTTTTGAAATTTTGCCTACACATCTTGGTTTTAATTTCGATCCCCACTCAATCAATAAAAATGTTAATACTTAATTAAATTCTCATAACAAAGTACTTTTATAGATAATATAATTGGAATCTGAGAACTTTTAGTGATGAATTAAGTGCATTTTTATAAATATACTTAAAATGTCTATCAGTTTTAGCAAAGCAAAGTAGTACACCTCAACAAAAATTAATCCAGCTACATATCGTATGTTTTATGAAATAGTTACAAGAAATTTCAGCTTGAACTTTTTACTTCACTTATTAACAGCAATTTTCAGTCTATTCTCTCGTTAGTCGTAAAATTTATTGAAATTAATAACTAATTTACAAAAATAATGAAGATGGTTTTTTTTTAAATAATCAATTTATATTTATTTTTAAAGGAAATTTTTAAAATAATTTCATTTCGATCAAGTTATGTTACGGCCTCACGTATTTACTTATTATTCCATGCAGCAACACTATCCCTACGCGAATACTGAGTAATGCGAAAATATACATAAATTGTAATAATGTAGGCACAAAATAATAAATCTCCTTTCTGTTTTATTTCGTATATTAATGAGATATTTAAAGTGAAGTGGAGGATTAGAAGCTGTCATGTATGTTCTTTTATAAGTACGTTAATGTAAATAATAAGATAATATTAAAATACAAATAATATTTAACATTAAAGATTATTCTTTGCTTTAAAATTGAATATAAATGAAATGTCGTGGACTAAAATTAAGATATAGGAATATAATATAACGATTAACATCACAGCACAAAATTTTAAAGCTACATGGCTAAACTTGATTACTTTAAAAGTATTTAACTTTTATATACCTACTTGATGCTTATCTAGGAGTGTATTTTTATTTATTATTTATTTACTCTATAGCGGATAACGGTGCAGGTGGGTCTCCTATATGATGAGAACACCGCCGCCCATGTACAACCATGCCACAGCCCGCGCATTGATTGTGTTGCCGGCTTTTTACGCCGCTTAAGCGATATTTTAAACAGTGTATATTGTTATACAATAAATGTGTTAACAACTTTAGCTTGACGGTTTAAACTCACGCATATTTTAAGTTGCTTAAGCTAAGTAAAGAGCCTCGTATCGTAATGGTTTGAAAAGTGTACCATGAAGCGAGAGATATCGAGTTCGAATTCCGATTCGAGGAATTATAATATAATTTAAAATTATAATAATGAATCTTAAATGCTGAATCATATGCTGACGCACTAATTGGTCGGCTCGTCCGAAGTGATACCACAGACTCACAGAATACTCAGCGTGAAACGATACTTTTACTGTGTTTCGCAAAGTGAATGAGTATATTGGGAGCATGTGGCGCGGTTGTTCATGGGCGGCGGTGTACTCTTACCATATAGGAGACCCACCTGATCCGTTGACCGCTAAAGCTTTAAAAAATAGTACGCGCATAAGTAGCATTTGCCTTTAAACCGCTTTGAATCATGAAAGGTTTTGAAAATCTCTAATAAGGGAACATTTCCAATGGATTTATATGTAGTACAATTTATGTATATACGTTATATGGAAATATTTAATTGATGTTTTATATTTCAAGATAACAGGGGGCGATATTATAAAATGTAAACAATTTATATTCACATAACCTTCACATTTATTTTCAAAATTTTATTCTTACATTTGTTTTTCAGGATCAAAATGTATTTGCGCAACGTTATTAGTGAACTGACAAGAGATAGGGAACCAAATTCCCCGTCAAAATTTTTGTCCTCATCATAACAAATCTATTGACATATTTGTATTATTTTTTGTAGTTGTCTCAAGTCCGCTGTGAATTTTTCAAATGTGAAGGTTTCAAAGAAACTATAAAATAAATACCGTTCAATTTAATGCAAAACAAATATATTCTAAAAACACTTTCCGGTTAGTTAACTTACCGAATTAGAAACTTTTTTCTGTTTCCTTTTTCTCTCAAAACCGGTCCTAGGAGAGACAACTTGGACAAATTTCCATTTATCTTACAATTGGTTTTAAAACTATTTAAAATAACCAACTCAATCATTTATTGATTTAACAAAGTTTTAGTTTCTGTTTAATATTGTTATTTTTAATTGAAATTAATTTGTTAATAATATTTAATGTCTATTAATTCAAAGAGCGTTGAATTGCATATTCGTCGCATAGCATGTTTTATATTATAGCGGGAAACCAAGCAAGCGATTCGCCTCTATCGTAAGAGATTGCCGCTGCACTGTCCATGGACAACCGCGGTCCCACCCAGGCTTTCGTTGTGTTGTCAGCTTTTTACGCAACTTAAGTGCTATAATTTCAAGAACCTCCGATATTCACTCAGCGAAACACAGTTCAAGTATATTTTCGCGCTGAGTATTCTATGAGCCCGCGGTATCACTAACTACATACGACCTGGCCCGATTAGTGCGTTAGCATATGCTACAGCATGGCTCTCCAACGGTTTTTGTTAGTGCGTGTTTTTTAATAATCGGCTAAAGTAAAATAATGTAAAACCAAAGAAGTAAATATTGTATGGGATGATATTCATACATAGGAACTTATTAATGGCGCAAGTAAATATGGCGCGAGCGATATACCAGTAGCTTACTTACTTATTTACTATATAACAGTAATACTATGGCATCTCAAGGATGGCATAACTCTACGTGTAGCCTAAATATTTTTATATAAAAAAGTCATATATTTGTTACAGGTGATCGAAAAACATCTGCTTCAATATTAGACCCAGACGAACTCATCACTGTGAACCAGGTAATAATATATTGAAGCTTTGTTACGTAAAATCTCAAAGACAAGAAAAACGGATAACATTCGCATAATTTGTATAATAAATTGTCATTTATATAACTATTTTGGATGGGAATATATGTTTGATGAATCAAATTGATTGGTTTTCTGCCCCTCGAAGATGAATACCTAGCAAAGTAAAGCTAATTGGATTTATGAAACAAATATGAATGATATATCAGTGTTTAAGATGCAGCATGTTCGAGCGCTAGTCGCGTCGTGTATTTATTTCTATCGTGAAATGCAAATTCGCATAAATGCGATACTACAAGGCATTTTCACATAAACCACTTTGAAATGTAGTTTAACAATATTTACAAATAAACTCTTATATTTCAATAATGTGCGGTACAATATAATAGAACTCAATTTAAAAACAATAAAAAACCGGCCATGTTTCCTAAACTTGATAAATTTCACGATATTTTATATGTTTAATTTGTTCACAGACCTTCGTATGGCATTTTACGACGCCAGTAGACAAAGGCGAACTCCTAGTGATTACCCTTCTAGAGAAACAACGCTTCATCACTTCGCGAGTAGTGGGAAGATACCGACTTGGACTCCACATGGTAGTTGTAGATGGCATGATACCTATCACTGATTCCCTAGTAGATGACGATAATCATGGTGTACCAGTAAGTTTATACGTATATATTATATATTTTAATGGTAAAGCGGATAACGGAGCAGGTGGGTCTACTATATGGTAAGAGAAAACCACCGCCAATAGACAACCGCACTACATTCAGCAATTTGGTTGTGTTACTGGGTTTTTCACTCACTCAACGAACTATAGTACAAGTATCTTTTCACGCTGACTATGCCTGATTAATATTTGCGTCAACATATAATTCCATAAGACTTTCGCACGGGTGCGACACGATAAAGACACTCGCCCGAAAAAAGTCAAGCCCTTCCAAAGACCAAATAATTTAAAAATTAAATTACAATTGTTCGAACCCGGTATCGAACCAGGTTCAATACCTCTCGCTTCGTATTAGACTTATAAAACCATTTAGCTACGAGGCTCTCAGGCTATAATATATACAGTGTTTTTGCATCGTCCATTTTCAGGATTTGAATAAAATAATGTTATGTCATTATTACGAATGAAAATTATTGAATTCAAAAGGAAAATACGTTTTGAGTTGTTTTTCTGTGTTCTATATCACTCGTGTAAAATGCCCATACTACTTCTGTTATTTTATGAAAAATATTATATTATATGACGAGTGAGTTTTCGGTGACGTATAATTATTATAGAACTATGAAAACGTTTTTAAGCTTTTAAAGCTCCTGACCTAGTTACAATTCAACGCAATTAGAACATAGAAACTTCTCATATAAATAAAAATCTCATAAATTTTATGCCTTCAAGTCCTTCAAGGTATAAACTAAAAAATATTTAGATTCTGAAGCATAATTATAGCGTTTTGCATAAGTACTATTCTTAACATTATACCTAAGTGTATATTATGTCTATTAATATAATATATATATTGTGGAGAACTATCCTAAAGCATATGCGGACGCATTAATTGGGCCGGTTCGTACGAAGTGATACCACGGGCTCACAGAATACTCAGCGTGAAACGGTACTTGTGCTTGCACCGTTCCTTCTACTGTGTCTCGCTGAGTGAGTGATGATATCGGAGATCTTTCTGTTCTCTTACCATTTAAAAGACCTGCCTACTCCGTTGTCCGCTATACCTAGCATAAGAAAACGTAAATAGACATAAAAATAATTCATTCATTAATATAATCTTATTAAACTCAAATAGGATACAAAGGTTGTACGCTGATTATTAAAATCGATGTCTCAATAACGAAAGAAAAGATATACTTCGAAGATATATGAATTGATAACTTTCTTTCATTGAATTTTTAGAAGGTCACTTAAAAGAAAGAAAAGGCGATAAAAACTGTAAGACTCACTTGTTACATGAACTTAGTTCATATTGTAAAATGTATGATGTAAGTATTAAGTTTTAGAAGGACTACAAAGAGAAAATGTGGTCTGCGTCATTAATAGTCAGGATGCCTCACTGTAATATCCCGTAATATAAAATCTCATGCATATTAAATAGAAGCGAAAGTAAGTTCAATATTTACGTATATTTAATAGGCAACCACAGAAACCTATTGTTTGAGAAATTAGGTTTTGAGAGGAAAATCTTCGTAAATTATAATCAGATATTAGTATTTCTTATTGGATTTTGTTTCAATTGATATTCCTTGTGAATCTTTTTAACAATTTTGAAAGTATTAAAGATTATTATTTAAGTATAATAATATATATTTATTAGTAATTATTATTATTATTACATCTAACCGCCTAAACACATTTTACTAGATGCAAGCCATTTTTTGCACGAATTAAAATCATATACGAATATAAGCCATCACCGTATAAAAAGGATGTATTGCTCTTAGAACGGACATTTACACATCTTACATATCGGGGATATATAAAAAATATATATATAAAACATGATTTTGTCTCTTATCTCAGCGAGCTTTGCGCGATTCAGGAAATACAAATACCGCATTGCAGATAATTACAAGGATCTTTAAGGAGAAAAATAGTCTTATAATCTTTAATATCATCTACAGATATTATTTATAATCCTTTTTATATCCCTTTAAAGCGATATTTTTAAATATTAGTATGTATTAAGAAATTTTTATCTAATTGGATTGAGTTTAAAATATTTTGTATCGTGATATACTAGTTAATTAAATGTGATTTTTTTGAAATGGTATCTTTTACCTGCGACTCGATTCTCATGATCAAAAGATCACTCCTATAGTTCATTTCCTTCGACAATAATGTCATCTCATAACATTTAAATCTCTGTTTCCACTACTTTTTTTTATAGTATAGCGGACAACGGAGCAGGTGGGTCTCCTATGTGGTAAGAAAAAACTGCCGCCGTTGCATAACTGCGCCACTGTCCGCGGATAGGTTGTTTTGCCAGATTTTAACGCCACTTAAGCGACATTTTTAAGGGTCTCCGATATCCTCACTCGCTCAGCGAAACACAGTAGATACAAGTATAAGTTGAGCATTCTGTGAGCCCCTGGTATCAATTCGGACGAGCCGACCCAGTTCGTGCGTCTGCATTTGCTTCAGCTTGGCTTTCCCACGGCAGAAACCACTCCATTTTATTTTCGATAAAAGGTAGCCGGGTCCGTATTTGTGGTAGTTTCAATTTCATCATCGAACATTGGGGGCTGAATAGAAAGTTTTACCCGTATTAATTATTATAATAACGGATACTTTCTACAATAGTTAATAATTATGAAGTTTAATCTTCATTGTAATCCAAGATTATTAACGCAATATCAATGGAATGAATTTACACTGATAGTTAAATATATTAACTTTATCTTTAATATCTCTCTGAAGTGCATAAAAAATGTAAATTAAATAAACCTAAAAAAAACAATATTATATACATTCAATAAAAATTTAAAATAGAAAATAATACCCTTAGAATTATGACGCATTCAGTGGATATTATAAAAGCCAGCACGGAAGATTATGTAGTTAATTATAAAGTTACAAGATAGCTTTGAATACATATTTTATTTTGTATTCTATCTCCTTTGTATAGGTTCCTTGTAGCGCTCATTAATTAAGTAAAGCGAAAATAATATCTTTATAAAATTTTAAAATATCTCTTTTTATAATTCCATCGATTAAACATTAGATCTTTGTTAGATCACGCTCAAATAACTGGACAGTGAACATGTCAATATTTTTTCTTTTGTTTGTTTTTGTGAGAAGAAGATTCCTAGGAAAGAAAACAATAGAAAAGTATCGCGGAATATAAGAAACCTAAAATAAATTCTTATAATAAAACTATATAATTTTTGTGATATTTATTAAAGTCATCTATTCGAGTACTTTATTAGTTAAAAATTTACGACGTTACGTCATCATCCTTATCATCATCAGCCCATTCAAGTCCACTGCTGCACCTATGACCTATTTCTTAGGCCTATGCCTAAGACGTTACGTATGGCGGATTAACTAGTAACTATATAATAATGTTTATCAATGTTAACTCATAGTTTATGAGAGGTTATATAAATTAAAGAGATAGTTATGTAAAATGTATAAATTAAATATAATAAATAGTTATTTCAAAAGATTATATTCGTTACGCAGCTTCGCAGGTTATATGTCGTAGGGCCTATATGACTTCTATGGGCTTTTTTAAATCTATATCGGACAACGAAGCAGGTGGTTCTCCTATTTATATATGTTAAGAGAGCACCGCCGGCCCTGTACAACCGCGGCGCAGTCCACGCTTTGGTTGTGTTACCGGTTTTTTACGCCGCATAAACGGCACTTTTCAAGGGCCTCCGATATCCTCACTCACTCTACGAAACACAGTATAAGTACCGTTTCACGCTGAATATTCTGTGAGTCCGTGGTACCACTTCGGACGAGCCGGCCCAATTAATGCATCAGAATGGCAATCCAATGGATGCGACAGTATTAAGACACTCGCCCGGCCACTGCTGAGCCCTTCCAGAGACCGAATAAATTATAAATATTATGTATAATTTATAATTTTCTGGACCGGGATTCGAAACCGATACCTCTCGCTTCATGATACACTATTAAAACTATTAAGCTACGAGGCTGCCGTAGCTTAAATGTCGCTTTAATTTAAAAAATTAATTGTATGTTTCATTTTTATTACATAATTCTAACATCAAAACACATAAATAAATATAAACTTCTGTTATTACATTTTTTAATAATTAGGTTTATAAAATATTTGATAATAAACTAGTAGATAAGTCAAGTGTAAAAATTAAATACATTCAAATTGATACGCAAACTTAGCACGGACTAAAACTAAATACATATATATGAGCAATTGCAAATAATAAATATTTGTTTGTCGCGTAATTCTTTACGGAAATAGCTATCTATCATAAACGTGCTCCGAAATATGAGTAGATTATATATATGGAAGTTGTATGCTTGGAGAACGGACAGCTGTTGAGGCAAAAAGATTCTTCGCTGGCGACCATGGAACGGCTAGCATAGCGCAGGTAGGCATTTACAACGGGCTGATAGACTGATGGTGATGCAAACAGTATTTACGAATAAAAATATAAAAAGAAGCCTATAATTTAATGACATTAAAAATTTGGATACTTGGAATTACATTGTCATTTTGATTCGAAAAATGACAATTGTCGTCCTATCCAAATTTGACATTTTATTAATTGTGGTACGAGTTCAACCGGTTAATTTTTAAAAATGAGCTAAACATGTAAACATTATATTAGATTATAGTAAAACTAAATAAAATAGAATAAATCATAATATTCTTTAATGGCAAGACAAAATAATAGCAAATTGCTACGATTGTGACCATTGATTGTTATTGATAAAATGAATCATAACTTTACGAACTGTATGTACAGTAAAACTCGATAAAATGGAAGCAAGATCTGAAGATTAATAGATTAGAAGATTCAGTACTGGTATTTTCTTTCTAGAGAAAATACATTTTCAAACACCATTTTGACTGTTTAAGCTTTTAAATGATAAGCAGTCTTAAAATTTAAGTCGATCAACATAGATCGATTTTTGTACCGGACCTGAAAGCTACATCCTTTGTTACATACATAGTATACGTATTTAAAACGTAGCGCATTTAAATGTTTTGTTTATGTTTGACAGTTGTGCTTGAATGAGTCTTGACTCGTCTTCGATTTATACCAATTCCAAAAAAAAGTTCAAATAATCTGTATCAAAATTTGTGCGCAAAATAAAATACACGACAAACGTTGACACATTCCGAAAGTGTACTGTGGCTTATGGTGAAGCTTCCTTTGAACAAAGCAACGTTTATCGGTTATAAAAAATGTTCTCAAAGCCTTTTCTTACATATCCAACGATCTGGTACCCTTAGTCCTACTTATACCAATATCACTGGCATCTAGCAATTTTCAATAAGAAATATATTGATACTTTTTGTTAAAATGCGAAGATTTAAAAAAAATATCGAGACTATATTATCTAAAATAATGCTAATTATTAAAATTTTGTAACTAAACTCATTGAACCTGTCGTTAATAAAACTGAGTGAATTTTTTTATTAGTATAAAATACGTGTTTCGTTTAATAAATACCAATTTTCAAGTATTACGAAATGTTTTTGAGTTACAAAATATGGCCTGAAAATTTTACAAATGGCCTTTCCCATGGTCCAAAATAGATGCCGTTTTAATTAGCATTAAGATTGTATAAAATGAATTATTCTGCAAACAATATACTATTAATAAGGTATACCTATTCATATGAACGAGTTGGTATAACTTCATATAATCATTACACGAGCTTGCGTGATATTTCAACCCATGAGTACTTGATAGTTACTAGTATAATATTTTTTGCAACACAGATAAATATCTAAAGCCAACTTTACACTACTAGTCGTTTCAATCGCGTTCGATATTGTGTTTGATTCTTATCATTGGAGATTCCCTTCAAGTTAGATGTTAATTTAGTTTATTATAGATTAAAGCTACGCATTTTCTTTAATAACATTGATTTGGAACGCTTTTAAGGGTCAACCTTTTCGTGGTTAAAGCATTGAAACTTTTAATAGCATGGCGGTCAAAGTTAATTATGATTTCCAATATACATTATAAAAAAACTTGTATTGTTTTCATTGAATTAAATTTTATGATGTTTTTTATTCCGTAAATAATATCGTAACATATATAGTATTTCAAAATACGACTTGATATATAAAAATAATAATTACTTATTTGCTTCTACATATCTTGAATTTAATACTGATCAATACAGTGGAGGCAGTGTAATGAATATAAGTTTAATTCTTGAATAGTTTAATGTTATGATTACCTATTTTTCTTTAAAAAATAATTTTGGGAAAAATATAATATGGAAACCATATTGTATTAAAAGTATAAGCCACATAAATTGTAAATTTTCTTTCACCTCACACACCTCACTTGCTATCTCACACTGGTTGCTAAATTGATCGATGGTCGATTTTGATCGATGGTTATTGAGAAATGCAAGTCCTAAAATATTTTGTGAATTTTTTAAAATTGATTGATGTCTATGAAATATATTTATCTAATTTAATTTCAATGATTCTAATTGGCGAATATAGAGAACACAGATATTCAATGTAAGACACACTTTGTCTTTTGTCTTCGTTTTTTATTAAGAAATATTCTTACCAATTAGTTTATTTAATTCATAAAGCAGTTTTTCAATTCGAGTTCTCCAAAAAGTGCCCAGTCATCTTTATTAAAAAAGCTAACAATTGGTCTTACGACACATAAAAAATTCTCTTGATCGTCCAAATAAAAGAGAAAACTCCTTTTTCAACTAAGTTCACAAAGAACATGTTACATAGATACATACTATGAAAGCTGAGCCCCTGACCCATTTTCAGTGAATTTGAGGTCAAAAATCCTAGTAACAAATATTGAACACTAAAATAATATGCGAAATACCTATTCTGAATGCACGTCGCACGCTAAGCTCGTAAAATTATAAATCATTTTAAAACTGCTAGCTGTTTTTATACTAACGGTGGCAAACGAGCAGAAGGCTCACCTAGGGCAAACTTTTCTCCGCCCATGGACACCTCTAGCCCTTGCATAGCCGCGGGAGCGTTGCCGGCCTGTACGGTACGTTAGGCGGGAGCGTACATATTACTTATAATATGTACTTATAATATGTATTACTTATAATATGTACTTATAATATGTATTACTTATATGTACGCTCTTTTCTTGAAGGTCCCCAGGTCGTTTTGGTTTGGCAATACCCTTGCTGGCAGCTGATTCCACAGAGAGATGGTGCGTGGCACGGATGGTAGATACAATATAATAATAAGCTGCATTATTATATTATAACTACCATCATTTAATATTATACTTTGAGATAT
Source organism: Delias oraia (assembly GCA_018230265.1). Lineage (NCBI taxonomy): Eukaryota > Metazoa > Arthropoda > Insecta > Lepidoptera > Pieridae > Delias > Delias oraia. The sequence continues at coordinate 27,653 of DWCF01000382.1, forward strand.
TATAACCGCAGCCTGTCATTAGTGATAACTGATAAGGTTTCCCAACGCTCACTAGGCTTTTTTTACATTCTTAGGAATAAATTATGTAGTCAGTGGTCTTTCATTCGGGAACACAACGGATATGATACATTCACATAAAAAAGCCCATTTAAATTATGTTTTTATGTTATGAAAACGATGGCAAACGAGCTGACAACTCACCTATGATACGCGGTCCTCCGTCCATAGACACCCTTAACCATTGCAGAGCCGCTAGTGCATTGCCGGCTTTTAAGGGATACGTAGACTATTATTTTGATATTCCCCAAGTCATATTGGTTGAGAAATAGCTCTGCAAGCAGCTGATTCCACAAAGAGTGCACGGGACAAAATGCCTTAAAAAAATTAAATTTAAATTGTAGATACTAAATTTTAAATTGCAGAGATTAAATGATTTTTCATTCCAGTTTTTTCTTCTTACTAAATTCACACGTCTGTTAAGTATAAGTCGTTTCCTGTTCTTTATTTGATATCCCATTTTTAATATTTTATATGTCGCTTATATGCTGCAATTGAAAGGGAAAACATATTATTTTTTAATTTTCAATTTGAGGTACCAAATAAACAATCATTTTTATTTTTATTTTAAATTTATTTTTAATTTACTAGATAAAATTAATTTGATGAAAGTTATAATAGACAATTTATAATTAAACGTGCCGAGTCAAGAGACAGCTGTGACATAGCTTCGAATTAATTAAATGCAGTCTAATTTAGTTCTCTAGCGAATGTGCATCAAATTATGTATAAAGCGGAAAGTCATTAACTATTATTTGACTAATATCATAGAATGAATTAGCATACAAGGGAAATTTTCGTTCAAAATCATTGTCTAACATAACTTTTCACGATTTGATAGAAACTAGAAATTGAATAAAAGCAGCCCTTAAATATGAAAGTTTTTGTACTGACGTACGTACTCATTGGGCCGGCCCGCCCGAAATGATACCACGGGCTCACAGAATACTTAGCGGGAAACGGTACTTGTACAGTGTTTCGCAGAGTGAGTGAGGATATCGCAGGTCCTTAAAAATGCCGCTTAAGCGTCGTAAAAAGCCGGCAACTCAACCAAGCGCGGAATATGGCGCAGTTGTTCATGGACGGCGGTGTTCTGTTACTATATCGGAGACCCACTTGCTCCTAAGTCCGCTGTAAAATAAAAATTCATTTCTTTTATCCTATAATTTTTATCAAGAAATAGTATTTGTAATATAAAATGCTTGTAATAAAATAATTTTCTTTTAATATTTGAGTACATATAACAAGTTATGAAAGGTTAAGTTAATCCTGGCCGGCTCTGTTCCCTCGGGCTCGGCCGTCACCAAAATATTTACGTCGACCCTGCTTTCTCATTCAGAAGGCTTCCCGTATTTATACCCACTTATGTAACTTGTAACGAATTTTGTATTTTGAAACCATATAATATACTTTAAAAGTAACAATGTGGTTTGTAATTAACATCTCAAAATATAATACTAAATTTGGGTATATATTTTATTTCTGTTTTGTGAACAATTTTGTTTCTTAACTTTTTTTATTCTATAGCGGATAACGGAGCAGGTAGGTCTCCTATATGGTAAGAGAACGCCGCCACCCATGAACAACCGCACCATAGCCCGCACATTGGTTGTGTTGCCGACTTTTTGCGTCGCTGGAGCGGCACTTTTTAAGACTCTCCGCTATCACTCACTCTGTGAAACATAGTACAAGTACCGTTTCACGCTGAAAGCCTGCCCAATTAGTGCGTCCGCATATGCTTCAGCATGGCTCTCCCACGGATGCGACAGTATTAAAACACTCGCCCGGCCGCTGTCAAAACCTTCCAGAGACCGAATAAATTATAAATAAAATTATAATTGTCCGTACCGGGATTCGAACCCGATACCTCTCGCTTCATGGAACATTTTTAAAACCATTAAGCTACGAGTCTCTCAATTGTGAGTGATATTATCAATGTCTATGATATTCATTTTATGATTGAATATATATTTTAATTGTAAAGGAAGGTGTGTGTGAATTTGTGAAAATAAATAAAAATCTGTTTCATCTACTCAGATGCTCTATGAAGTAGTAAAATAAGCATTAAGAGAGGAAAACTTTCTACAATTCTGTCTATTTTATCTTCAGAAATAATATCCTTCTATATTTTAAATATTACAAGTACCTGAACTGACTGATTGACTTTTATCGGCGAAACTTTAGATATCGGTTCAAAATATGAAGATTATTATTTATTATTCATGCTAAATGTAAAAATGTAGTCAACAACTATCTTATTATATATAATGCAGAGGTATAAAGAAAAAGTATTATTTACAAAGAACACGTTAAAATCTGTAGCTGTATCTGGTTGTAACTTGAAGGCAAGCCTACAGGTGTTAATGTCACACACAGCTTTTGACTTTAAGCTGGGAATTTGAATAAAACCTATATTTCTTCGTAGGCTTACATTGAAATGGATGTGTATTACAAACCACCTATTTCCCCACCTCGCGACATTGATCTGGTGGATGGATCACATGGTGTATTGGGATCATCGACTAATGTCAATTACTCGACACCAGCAATACATTCGAAAGAAACCCCTGGACCAAGTCGTCATATAGTGCTGAATCTGGACGAGCAACAAAAAGATACGCATTGCGATGACACAGGACTTGATGATTTACAGCGCAATATTGCAAATGTCGAACGTTCATTACAAAACACAGACACAGTTATTTACGTGGAATCGGAAGTTGAGGATGAGACGTCGCGAACACACAAAATCAAAGCGGCAGGAAAACGCTTACTCAGGTAAGTATTTTATTAATATATGTACTATATAATTATTATATTATATTATATATTATATTATTTTTATTTATTTGTTTGCGAACCAAAAATCTTCATATTACTTAAAATTGCCAGATAGTTTATAGTTAAATTTAATTAGCTTTATAAATAATTACATTTTTTATAATAATTATATATTTCTCCGTTAGACGAGGGTTATCTGTAGGCCCTGAAAAAATATCGTCACGGGAGAAGAATCAAAAGCGCATTTCAACCTTTAAATCAGTCAAAAGCTTTATTCGACTCGGTAAGAATAGATATGACAGTAGTGGTGATGAAGACCAAGGTCTATTAGACAGGCCTGGAACATCAAGTGAGCCTGAAGGTATCTACAGTCAAGCTTCGATATCATCAGACGATCTACTTGTCGACGTACAATCCCCCATTGAAACGCCAAAAACGAAAAAAATGTAAGCCTAATTTAATAAATCGTTAACTTTTACGCGTTATTATAATTTGTGCACAGATTTTAAATTCCACTCGTTCAAAATGTTTTTTGACAGCTTTCGTGTTGAATACAATGCACAACGTGTTCAGCACGAAATTGTTGGACATTATTAACATGCAACAGATTTCCACGAAATATTTTATTAAATACTATTTTCGAGTGCTTTCATTTCAACAAAAAATTGATAAAAGCAAGAGAAAAATTTGAATGAATGTTACAACTACCCTTGCAAATATCTATATTGTTTAGATGTAATGGGAACTTTAATCGATATTATGTTGGTTAAGGCGAGTCTCGATGGATATGTCTGGTCCTTCAGCCCTAAAAGCAGCTGACTTTCAAATCTGCATCACTATAATTGAAGCTCGGCAGTTAGCAGGACTTAACATGGACCCAGTCGTTTGTGTTCAAATCGGTGAACAACGCAAATTCACGAGCGTCAAAGAGAGCACAAATTGCCCATATTATAACGAGGTCAGTAAGAATATTTTATATATTTATATATATTTTAAACATAAATCAAAAAAGTATATGTAATATCAATTATAAAATAATTCATCTTCTATATTATGAAATATGTACATAAAAATGTGCGACCAATAAACATTGCATATCATTTTAGTCAGCACTGATCCAAATTCCATTCAAGTAAACTAGGTCAATACGATTTTATCCTTGAACTACAGCCTTACTTTAATTTTTCAGCTTTAATTGTGCTAGTACCTAGTGCTGTTTCAGTTTTTCAAATGTTAATTTATTTCTAACAAATTAATGAAATGTAGCTATTTACATTTAACTAAAAGATTAAGAATTAACCTTACAAGTTTTGGAAATAATCCATCACTTAGAACTATTAGAAGTTAGTGATCGAATATTTTATTCTTGTTTTAATTTACAGCAATATCATCATTACGTCCAACGTCTTTTGCTGGTATACTAATGAGGTATTAAGCCTGTCGAATATAAAAAATACTATATACAATAACTAACTTTGAGAGCCTCGTAGCTTAATGGTTTTAAAAGTGTGGCATGAAGCGGGACGTATCGGGTTTGAATTCCCGTCTGGACGATTATAATTTAATTTATAATTTATTCGGTCTCTGGAAGGGTTTGACAGTGGCAGGGCTTGTCTTAATAGTGTCGCACCCGTGGGAGAGCCATGCTGACGCACTAATTTGGCCGGTTCGTTTGAAGTGATATCACTGACTCACAGAATACTCAGCCTGAAACGGTACTTGTACTGTGTTTCGCAGAGTGAGTGAGGCCCTTAAAAAGTGACGCTTAAGCGGCGTAAAAAGCCGGTAACACAACCAATGCGCGGACTGAGGCGCGGTTGTTAATGGACGGCGGTATTCTCTTATAGGAGACCCACTATATAGGAGCTCCGTTGTCCGCTATATAATAAAAAACTAAATACAAAGGTTTTTTTCAGCCAAAAACGACTCTCTCTGTACAACGTCTAAAATTGTTTCTATTTTTGCAGTATTTTGTGTTCGACTTCCACATGCCACCCATCATGCTTTTCGACAAGATAATCACAATGTCGGTAAGTATCAGCGTACCATTCCTATTCCTCAATTACGCAAAGCGAATTTAATTTTTAAAATTGCAAATGCATTCTTTATATTTTAATCAACAAGAGTTACCGACAAATTTATAAAAGATTTAAAACAATAATTTCTGAGATAACTTATTATTATAAGTGTTATATAAAAAGAAACCTTTGTTTCTCTATTTTTGGCCAGGTTTCATTATATTAACTAGTAAAGTAGGTCAATTTAAATGACTAAGCAGGAAGTGCAGGCAAATAAAAAGGTAAACCTTCTTAGTGTCGCTCTGAGCTTTTTAATGCTATGAAAACAAACTATTTTTGCTTGAAGAAGAACTTGATGTTTCCAAGGTTGCGTCTTTTACCTGTACGCGTCTACCAAAAGTGCTTCCTACTTATTTAATTGTCGCATTAGGGAGGCATACGTGTGTGTGAAGACATGTCCCGTGCAAGACTTAATATGTTTCAGGTACTACATTCTCGTAACTTTCTACGTGTAAACAAATTGTTGGGTAATTTCAAACTGGACGTGGCTACTGTATGGAACCAAACAGGTAAGCATCTTTTGCTAAGCGTAAAATACGTTCGTGTATTTTAATATTTTCTGTATTTACGAACGAAATACGTCGCGAAGGATAGATGAAATAATAATCTAGTCTTTTAAATTATTAATAAGGTAACACGTCTCTTAGACAAATTAAATCTTTTGCAAATATGTGTATTTTATCACTATTTAGTTTCCTCAATACAATGAAATAAGGTTTGCAATATTCAGCGATTGTACAAAAGGGATTAAATAATTTTAAGCTAAGCGAGTTTAAATATCAATTAAAATGTTCATCAATTCAATTAAAGTTTTATTTAAAAATTTACCAAATTAGTTTATAGTAAAAAAATACGCTTTATAATCATCAAGTTCATCACACATTGCCTCTCTTGTATTAATGTCCAACTATTTAAATATTACAATATAACACCTGAAATAATAGTTGACATATTTTTTTATAAAAACAGTGGCAAACGAGCAGGAGGCTCTCCTAGAGCAAGCGGTCCTCCGCTCATGGACATTCCTGGTCCTCGTAGAGCCTTTAAGGAATATGTACGGTCTTTTCTTGAAGGTCCCAAAGTCGTAATGGTTTGAAAATACCCTCGGTGTTAGCTGATTCCACAGAGAGGTATAACATATAAAAGTAGGTACATGAAATGAGTAGTCTATCATATATTTCTACATGTTAACAAAATAATTGGATATTCTCAAAAGATTTTTTTTTGAGTAAAGACACAAAACAATATTTGGAAATTATAACAATCCTGTTTATTTTATGGTTAAAGAGTATTTTCTATAAATGCATTGGCGAAGAGACAAAACTGCATAGCGAATTTGAAATGATACGATCATTCACATAAACAAATATCTATATTGAATATTAAAATACAAAATGTAAATATTTCATTATATTTACCATATATGTGGCCAAAAAGCACGTGTCAGGAAATTATAGAAGAACAATTTTATATAAAGTACATTTAAATAGCTCTTTAAATTCTCATTTGATTTTAATTTCTAAAACTAATAATATTAATCCTGGCTTTTTTCTACCACCTATTAGCGTTTTCTGCAATATTTAAATCTCATAATTTTTTTTGGCGAGAATAATTGAAACTTTAAAAGTTACTAGAGTTTAAAAGTTATGAAATGCTCTGAGATAAAAATATACCCATTAGAAATAAATACTTTTAGTAATGCTTTTGTTGAATTTAGATTATATGGAACTTTTTTTTGTTGTCAGATCGTCAATTCTACCATAAATGGGCATTGCTAACAGATCCCGACGATATAACAGCAGGTCCCAAAGGATATTTAAAATGTGACATCAGTGTTATTGGAAAAGGGGATCAGGTGAAAATACCACCAAAGAGTGAGAAAGATGAAGACGACATTGAAGCGTAAGAATAAATCTTTTCCAAGCATAATTAAGTAGCTTAATTATACTTATTAGTACGTTAAGGTAATGTTAGCCAATGTGTTTTTCTTTTTATTATTCTATAGCAGACAACGTAGCAAATGGGTCTCCTATGTGGTAAAAGAACACCGCCGCCATGAACACCCGCACCAAAAACCTGCGCATTGGTTGAGTTGCCGGCTTTTTACGCCGTTTAAGCGACACTTTTAAAGGCCTATGATATCCTCACTCAGTCTGCGAAACACAGTACAAGTACCGTTTTATGCTGAGTATTCTATAAGCCCGTGGTTTGGACTCATTACTCTGGATGAGCCGGTCCAATTTGTGCATCAACATATGCTTCAGCAAGGCTCTCCCACGGTTGCGACAGTATTAAGACACTCGCCCGGCCACTGTCAAGCCCTTCGAGAGACCAAATAAATTATAATTTTATAATTTTCTGGACCGGACTGAATGGACTTGAATGGACTCTGGCTTCATGGAAGACATTAAACACTTAGCTACGTGACTGTTTGGCAATAGAAAGTGATGTCAGAGTCTCAATAGCTAGTGGGCTCGGCAGAGGAGAATAAATTTAATAAAGAAGAACGTATAGAAAAAGAGCGAGAGAAAAAAAATTCATAATAATAGGTTTGTTACGTGCCACAATATGGCACGAAAATGTTAAATATTAGGTTTTAAATTTATAAAGGATCCTATGTTGACCAATTATCAAGTGAAATAAAATATTTACACTATTGTTATAGAAACTTATTACTTCCGAACGGAGTCCCCATAGAACGACAAAGAGCCAAATTTATTGTAAAGATATACAAGGCCGATGGTTTACCAAAAATGGATTCGTCTCTACTTGCTAATATAAAAAGTGCGTTTACTGGTGAAACACAGGATTTTATTGATCCGTATGTACAAGTCTGTTTCGCCGGAATGACGGTAAGTAAAAGCTTTTTAATTGAAGAACAGATAATGCCATCTGGTATTGACCTGCGGTTTGTAGATGGTGCGTATCAGAATATTTATTTTTTTATATGACTACGAAATCCATTGAGAATCAACATGGACATAATACAAGAATTATCTTCTTATGGTTATTAAATTTAATGTATACTTTTAAATACTTAGTATAAATTTTAATAATAAAAATAAAACACAGGGGCAGACTTCAGTACAAAAAAACAGCTGTTCCCCGGTTTGGAATGAACAAATTGTATTTACGGAAATGTTTCCGCCGCTGTGCCAACGTATTAAAATCCAATTAAAAGATAGTGTACCTATACATCCTAGTATAATTGCTACACATTTTATTGATCTAAACATCATTTCACATGATGGAGAAAGAGGTAAGGTTTTTATCATTTAAGAAATTCTTAAAATTATTATCTTATATCTTAGGAATTATAATAAATACTTTAAAATGGAGAGTGGTTTTAAAAATATTTTTAAAAGACAGTGTCACTAATAGTTGTAAATAAAAACACAATGAAAGTGATTTTACAGGTTTTTTGCCAACTTTTGGACCAGCTTATATTTACATGTACGGATCAACTAGAGACTGTGCTTTTCTTGATCAGTCGTCAAATTTGAATAAAGGAATGGGTGAAGGAGTTTCATACAGAGCAAGGTCAATTTATTATAATTTATTTAGTGTTTCACTATACCCATATATATATACTATTGCGGATAACGGAGTAGATGGATCTCCTATATGGTAAGAAAACACTGCCGCCTATGGACAACCGTGCCACAGTCCACGCATTGGGTGTGTTGCCGGCTTTTTACACCACCTATGCATTTTTAAGGGCCTCTGAAATACCGTTTCACGTTGAGTAGTATGTGAGCCCGTGGACGAGCGGGCCCAATTAGTGTGTTCGCATATGCTTCAGCATGGCTCTCGTACGGGTAAAATATTATAGTATAATATCCATACAAAAAGACTATAACTTTACTTGTTGATAAATATGCTTTTTTTATTTAGAAGCGTTATTTTCTATAATTTAATATAACTAAGCATTAATGCCAATGGTTTAAAAATATCATATACAGATTTTGCGTCTTTTCCCAGACTATTGATTTCAATACGAACGGAAGTAATAGATAATTTTGAAACGCCAACATCAGAAGTCGAAGTAGAACCGATAATGTCAATAAATGAATTTAGCTATGAAAAACATGAGGAATTTTTCTTGTTTGCAAGTATCTTTGATGCAAATATGATTGATAAAAATTTAACGGATAGACCTATTCAATTTGAACTTAGTATTGGAAATGCTGGCAACTCTTTAGATGGGCCTCACTCGTCCATCAGAAGACCTCAAGAATTAGCAGTCGAATCATTGGGTAAACTAAACGCTGCATAAATATTAACTCTTTTAGTTCTGATGATGAAATTAAAATTAATTTTAAATGTTTTAGATGAAATAGCCGCAGATACGGGGTATTGGCAGAGTGTCACCCAAGAGATGAAAGCACAGTCTACAGATAGATATTATTATTTTCTACCCTATTGGGACACAAAGCAATGCATGCATGTTCGCAGTATATGGCCCGATCATCGTCGCCGATTATATAATTCAAATATGCTAAGCTACATCATTGATATATTGGTAAATATTTCATATTTAGTGACTGTTAGGTACCTGTCAGCTATAGTTAAGCCAAATAACAAATATTTATTTAATTGAGTAGATTTATTAAATACGTCTAAATAAGTCTATATTCGGCTATATTTTAAGTAAAATCAAACTAAGTGTTCCTAAATATTTCGAACATATTTCTTATAGGAGGATGGTATCACTGATGCTGAAATAGCAATTAAAACAAACGGTTGTCTCGAAAATACAGCCCTAGCATCCTTGAAATCTGTAATGGAAACAGTCACCATTCATTGTGCAAAATATGTCGAATATATGAATAACAGTCCTCCGATTGGAAATACCAAACTTGATCGAGAAAGGCAAAAATTATGTATCTATGAAATTGTAAGTAAAATGTTAAAGTTCTTTTTTTACCCAAATAATAATATTTTTTATGTGTTTTAAATCACCAAAAAAACTGTTTTATTCAAATCGGTATCGTAAATTTTATAGAAAAATATATTTGGTTAGTATTTATAACACGGATTACCTGCTTTTGAATATTTAAGCAGAAGAGGCTTGTGTTATGAGCTTTAATCCGCTCAATATTTAGGATTTTTATTTTTAGGAACAACTCGCTAACTTAGCTCGTACACTCAAAGCTGTAATAACTAGACATTCTATCAAGGATCGACTAAGGACTACGTATTCGTATATAAATCGACTAAGATATTTATGTGAAGATGTAAGTATTTTTCATTTATTATATTTTTTTGTACTGTTTAAAATATCGGTAGTTAGGTATATTCACATACCATGAAGTTTTTTTTTAAGCAACGGAGATATAACTTTCAGACTTATCATAAGAGATCACCTCCGACCATCGACAACCGCTATACAACCACATTGTACATAGTTATGTGCGCAGTTGGCCCTTTTTTAACACCGCCTAAGTGGTATCCTTACAAGGGCCCCCAATATCCTCATACACTCAACGGAAAACAGTACTGTTTCACGCTGGTATTCTGTGAGCCCGTAGTAGCAGTTCGGCCCAATTAGTGCGTCAGCATAAGTTTCATAATCATCAATAATGTCTTTATTTTTTAGTCACAACATGCTTTGCCGGATATCTTTATATGGATGATAAGTAATGGGAAACGTATTGCGTACCAACGTATTCCAGCTAGAGACATAATTTATTCAGATCGACCAGATGAAATTGGCCGCTATTGTGGCAAAATGCAAACGCTATTCTTAAAGGTAATAAAATTTAAAAAATTTCATATGTTCTTATTTAATTAAATAGATCACGATAACATTTGTTGCATTTGCTAAAGTATTAGCTACTCTACTTGGTTTGGTGTTCAATTAATAAAATTATATAAGGTTGATTGGATAGTTTTATATTAGATGTTTTTGTAGCGGTATTAATGAAATTTAATTTTTAGTGGCCAAGTAAAAAATCATCACCCAGTGGCTGGACTGTTCCAGCAAAAATTGAGGTATATCTATGGCTTGGGATTTTAAAAGACAAATCACATTGTATTGATGGTCTGCCTCGAGGTTATTCACTTAGTCCAGAATTAAAAAATATAGAAAGACCACGAGCAAACCCACCTTCAACTATATTTTATTCCGAAAGACATGTAAGTTTAAAGTTTGTTTTACTATTAATGGTGATTATTATGACCTTGAAATTTAATTACAAACCTTTAAACTTTCACAGAAATTTCAATTGAGAGCATATATCTACCAAGCGCGATCGTTGATAGGCTCGGATTCCTCTGGATTATCTGATCCTTTTGCCAGAGTAGTTATTGAAGATAGCTCAGCGACTACTCAAGTTATCGATGAAACACTAAGTCCAACATGGGATGAACTACTTGTACTTGATGATATATTATTATTTAGTACAATCGACGAAATTAGAAAAAATCCACCTACGATAGCAATAGAAATATTTGATCAAGATAAAGTTGGGAAATCTGATTTTATTGGGCGCGCTTTAGCTAAGCCACATGTAAAAGCATTGTATGAAAAATATGAAAAGCCGAACTTTCCACCTCGTTTAGAATGGTATAATATATTTCGTGGTGGTGACAGCGCTGGAGAGCTTTTGGCAACATTTGAACTTCTTGAAATTCCTTTAAAACAAGGCATACTGGATTTACCTGACCTTCCTGAGCCTAGAGACCCGAACGGAAAACCATCTGTAGATGCAAATAAAGGTCCAATATTGCCCGTGCCCATTGGAATTCGACCTACTTTGTCAAAATACCGAATTGAGGTATTGTTTTGGGGACTACGGAATCTTAAACGTATCCATCTGCTCTCTGTTGATAAACCCAGAGTTGATATAGAATGTGCCGGCCACATAATATATTCTTCTATAATACAGAATACAAAAAAAAATCCTAACTTTTCTAACCCTGTCAAATATATTGACGTGGAACTGCCTGATCAAGATCTTTATCGCCCACCGTTAACTATTCGAGTCTTAGATTGTAGAAGTTTTGGTAGAGTCACTTTAGTTGGTACTCATACTATTAATTCTATACACAAATATATGTACACTCCAATGAGCAAACGTGAAAGAGAGATAGAGGAAAGAAAGAAATCTTTAATTCAACTTCAAAATGTTGATTTACACGCTAATCGTGTTATTCAAGATGATATGATAATGACTACAGATGACAGAGAAAGTTGTCCTTTAATTATTCCAGATTATCAATATGGTGTATCTTATGGGTCAAATGCTATCTCTCCGATGCGTAAAAAAGCACCAGGTTATGCTAAACGTGAATTAAGTAAAAAACGCAAGCCGAGTTCTGAATCAACAGCGGATGATGATGATGACAGGAGTAAAGATTGGTGGACAAAATATTTTGCTTCGATTGAGAGAATGATAGAAGAAGAAAAAGAGAATAAGAAAGAACGGCAAGGTTTGTTGCAACCTTGTCATTTAAGCTATGTCGATGAAATATCACCTCGGGAAGAACGCTTTTCTCCTCGCTCGGAACGTACAAGACGACGTCAAACTGCATCTCCTAAGCCTAAATTGAGTCCAACAATTACCAACAACAGTGAAATTCCGTGTTCTACGTTAACAAAAGTCAGTTTTTGCATAATTTTATAAATTTTATACAGTTAAACGTTTAGTTTTATAATACATGAATTCAAATTTTAGGTATATCCGCGTGAGTTAGAAGCTGTTCCTGAATATGAGGAATTTAAGGACTGGCTTCACTCTTTTGACCTTTACCGTGGAAAGAAAACTGGAGATGATGCAGAAGATATGAGCCGAGTGGTTGGGACGTTTAAAGTAAATGATGATGATTTTCTTACTTTATATTTTGAACTGAGTAATTTCAAAGCTATCATATTTACAGGGTGCGCTAAAAGTGTACAAGTGGCCCTTATCCAAGGATATTGATGATCATAACTTGATGGGAATTGATCCCAATAATGGATTTTTCCAGGGAGTTCCAAGTAATGAACCAATTCATGTGTTAATAAGAGTATATATCATAAAAGCTACTGATCTACATCCTATGGATTTCAATGGAAAAGCTGATCCGTACATTGTTTTAAATCTTGGTTCACAAAAAATTAGCGATAAAGAAAATTACCAATCCAAACAGTTAAATCCAGTATTTGGTCGTTGTTTTGAAACTGAAGCCACTTTTCCACATGATTCCATGTTGACAATTCAAGTGCTTGACTGGGATTTACTGGGCAAAGATGATTTAATTGGTGAAACTAAAATCGATTTAGAGAATAGGTTCTATAGTCGCCATAGAGCAACGTGTGGACTACCTACAAAATATGACGAGTAAGTTGATAGCTTTTAATAAAATAATATAAATTACGGAATTGTACCTCATAATTTTCTTAATTCTCTCCCATAATTTTCTCACATAATTTTCTAATAATATTAAATGTTAACGAAACATTATAGAGATGGATATAACCGGTGGCGAGATGCAATGAAACCAACTCAAATATTGGCTAAGCTTTGCAAAGATATAAAAATTGATCCACCTATTTATGAATATGGTCGTGTTAGAGTTGGTCGTACCACTTTTAACATATCTATGGACGATCCAGAATTATTTACTAATCAGGAAACAATTCAAGAGCAAATGGCTCTTAACGTCCTAAGACGTTGGCATGAGGTTCCTCGCCTTGGTACGCATCTTGTAATTGAACACGTAGAAACAAGACCACTTTATAATCCTAACAAGCCCGGTAAGTTATTATAATAATGATTAGCGGACTTTGCAGACTATCGTTCTGTCAAAAAGATTTGGAATGTGACGATTTCTTGCCCCATAATTTATAGTCGAGGCAAAATATTCTCCTAAATAGAACCACCACTTTGGTTGATAGCGTGGTATGTGTGGTTCAGTTTGAGTGACCAGAATATCTTCGCTTCTACGAACTTTGCCTACACTCCCGGGACCCACAAAAAAATGGTTCAAACCTGATTGAAAAAATAGTTTAAAAGGACAGTGGGAACCTAAATGGGACAAATATTTGTAAAGTAGGTCGAATAGTGGAAGAGCTTAACTACATACCTATGACACGAGAATTTGATATTCAAGAAAACTTATTATGGGTCATATAACCTTAGTCAATTTTGTACTCATTTGTTTCGAATTACGCTAATAGTCCTTAGATTAAAACTCTATCTAATAATAATATTAATATATTTAATTTGAGGCATTGAACAAGGTCGTATAGAGTTGTGGATTGATATGTTTCCTCTAGACATGCCATTACCTGGTCAATCTGTCAATATTGCGCCAAGGAAACCTAAAACTTATGAAATGAGAGTTATAATATGGAACACTGACGATGTAGTTCTTGAAGATGATGCATTCTTTACTGGCGAAAAAATGTCTGATATTTACGTGAAAGGGTAAATCCTTTTGTTTTTCAATTAAATTTTATTTTTTCTCTCAGCACTGATACTTTTCATATATCTAAAATATATAAATGAAAGTGAGGAACATAAGAATTTTCTTAAAATATATTTTAATAAGTTGGTATTCTTTTTAGGTGGCTGAAAGGTCCAGATGATTGTCAGAGTACAGATATTCACTATCGTTCCTTGACTGGTGAAGGAAACTTTAACTGGCGATTTATTTATCCTTTTGAGTACTTGGAGGCCGAGGAACGCATTGTAATATCACGTAAAGAGTCGGTATTTTCTTGGGATGAAACGGAATGTAAAATCCCAGCTCGGCTTGAGTTACAAGTATGGGATGCTGACCACTTTTCTGCAGATGATTTCTTGGGTAAATTAGAAAAATTTCAAAATGATGTCTGAATGTTTTAATTAATTTATTTGTAGAATTATAATTGTAATAACAACCCTACAAACGACCACTCATAAAATACAGTTTCTCAAATATAGTACGTACAGTTCTATTAATATCAATTTAAATCAAAATCAATCTTGTCATAAAACATTTTATTACAAAAACAAATAATATAAAATAAATGACAATATTATTTTAGGAGCATTAACTTTAGACCTGAATCGATTCCCTCGTGGCGCAAAATCAACTAAGCTTTGTAGCTTGGATATGTTACGAAGTGATGGCTCTGTTCCGATGGTTAACATCTTTAAACAAAAACGTATCAAAGGTTGGTGGCCGTTCTACACGAAACGCGATAATGAAGAAATGGAACTTACGGGTAAAGTGGAAGCAGAGATACATTTACTAACTAGAGAAGAAGCCGAGAAAATACCAGCGGGCCTTGGTCGCAATGAGCCGGATCCATTGGACAAGCCCAAGTTAGTGTAGCCTACATTTTTTTATAATATAGCGGGCAACGGAACAGGTGGGTCTTTTATATGGTAAGAGAACACCGCTACTTGGACAACCGCGCCACAGTCCGCGCATTGGTGCGCAGTGATTGCTGGTGATTGCGCAGTGTTTTTAAGAGCCTCCAATATCCTCATTCACTCTGCGAAACGTAGTACAATTACCGTTTTACGCTGAGTATTCTGTGAGACCGTCGTATCACTTTGAACAAGCCGACTCAAATAGTGCGTCAGCATAATCTTCAGCATGGTCTCCCACTTGGTAATATCTTTTATTATTCTTTAAAAGTTTGTTGAAACATTAATGATAATTTAAAATAATGGCAGTATTTTATTTTGCAAATTTTTATTTATTTTTATATAGATATACTTACACGTGTATTTTACTTCATTTTGTTGCAGTCGACCAGATGCATCATTTATGTGGTTCTTGAATCCACTGAAGTCACTTCGTTACATTTTATGGCACAACTACAAATGGACAATTATAAAGGCCGTTTTTATCATAGGAGTAGCGGCAATGATCTTGTTATTAGTATATGCCGTGCCTGGCTATACGGTCAAAAAGCTCTTGGGTGCATAAACATAAAATCCATTTTTTTTATTTAATTAAGTGTTTTTCTATAAGAGAACGCAACTCAACTTAAATTCCAATATTTTTCATCAAAATGCTATGGAATTAAATTGTTAAGTATGTTGTAGATGCAGAAATTTTACCCGTAGAGAAAGGTATTTTCCACAAATATAAAGATATTTAAAAGTAACACAAGAACAATATGTTACAATTCATACATTATACCTGTATTGCCATCTTTGCTATTTTAGTAACCATCCTCAGTACACGATAAAAGTGGCAGATTGCTACCCGTAATTGAACTTCGTTTTATGATGTAATGTATCTCACATTACACCCTACACACCCTACACACCCTACACATCCCTACACACCCTTCATTAAGCAATGAAACAGAATAAGCATTCTGTTTCTAAAAAAACTTAATAGAGATATCGTACAATGGACTGCATGTATCTAGCATGGATCATGGCAAGCAGAGACTTTTTTTTATTATTCCTTAGCGGATAACGGAGCAGGTGGATCTCCTAAATGATAAGAGAACACCGCCGCCTATGAACAACCGCGCCACAGTCTGCGCACTGCTTGTGTTGCCAACTTTTTACACCTCTTAATCGGCACTTTTTAAGGGCCTCTGATATCCTCACTAACTCTGCGAAACACAGTACAAGTACCGTACAGCAGTACGCTGAGTATTCTGTATTTCTGTAACTAACAAACAATATCAATGCAGTGATATGAAGATTCGTTCACTTTTTACGAACATATCTGGAGCACCCAAAGGCTAATAGGTATATTTGCCACTATAAATTATATAGTATTGGGAATAGAATTTTTACTTTGGACATAAAGCTACTACTTTAGAATCTAGATCATCTCCATAAATGATAGAATTTTGTTTCTACAACTATTCTATTTACTACAAAAAGTTATTTCGTATTTTTCGATAAACTTTGACGTTATTTCGTCTAGTGGAAACACTAAGTTATTAACGATTTTATAATGAAACATTATTGTACTGTCTATGTTTTTATTATATAAAAAAAAACTTCAATGTGTGTAAAAATATAATATTTTCTCTTAGTAATGCGTGTATAGGCTATTAAATTTTGATATTGCCATTATTTAAGTTTCTAATTATATTATATTCACCTTAGTTGTTAAGAACAATTAAATATTATAACTAAAGTTTTTTTGATATTTTTATCATGTTGTAAAACTATATTGAGTAAATACGTAGCTCTGTTCTTAAAGGTTTGTATTGTATTGTAATAACTTAAAATTAAATCTTCGATCAATTTTTTTATACAATACTGAACTTAATACATATATTAAAGTTATAATTAGACATGTAGGCACACGATTTGTTATTATCAATTATTCTAATTACTGAAAAAAATCAAAAGTAATTTATAGATATTTTTTTCAATAATTTATTTATTACAAATACAGTGTAAACTCTATATAACGACACTGAAGGGACTGTGCATTTTATAGCGTTATAAAGAGTTGTCGTAAAATGGAGAGAAGAAAAGGTGGATGGAAGACAAGCTAAACCAACTAAAGCCGTTACATGGAGTTTACACTGTACATTAATCATTTGGATTTGACAGAGACATATTAATTTTAATGGTCAAACCTATACAATGTGGGACCATCTTCATCATATAAGAATAGTAACATCATAGCAAAGGATTATGGAATATAAGGTGAACCAAAAGAATGTATTATTAATTACATTGTGTTACTCTTATAGCTCATGTATTGATATACTATATGCTTGATTTAGATGATTCATTCTCGTTATGGCTATATCAGTGTTTCCCAATCTGTGGTCCGTGGACGGTGGTCCACGGTGTGATAATCCTAATCGGATTTTTTTGCTGTTTATTTTATTAAGGGGTCCGTGACAACTGTCCTTGAATTCCTAGGGACACGTGACTGAAATAGATTGGAGATATCTTTACTTGATGTTTCACCTGCCTATCATTTAGAATTATATGATCATATAATATTTAGAATAAATACATGAGAAAATTGCACATATATCATCAGTTCTCGCGTGTATAATAGGTATAAGGCATATTAATCACGCATTTACCTATAAATTAAATATGGATCGAGTACGTACATGTATCAGTGGTTAGATGATGTATTTTATAACTATTTTATAATTCCATCTGAAATGTCTTTCAAATTAAGGCACGTTTTTACAATTTGTGAATCTTGTTCTTGAATTATTTAGTATTTATACAGTTGCTATGAATAGATACCTTTAATATTTGCCTTTATATTCATTACATATGTATTTTTCAATCGCATTCAAGTTTAAGACTTAATAATATTATAAATATATCTAAAAATAATGTAATCACTTCCAAATGTTATACTAAATGTTATTAATAGAAATTTGAAATTTCTTGTTAAATTTCATCATAGCTTAATCCCAAAATTAAAATATTTATTGTACATAAAAGAAAAAATTTATAATGACAGGAATATCTCTAATAAATATGACATTCTATTTAAGACACAATCCCTGAGCCAGTGTCGATCATTGTTAAAATTTGTAGAAAGTAAAATAAATAAATAAATTCTCGAATAAAATAAAACCAATTTAGCTTTTTAACCTTTCTCGAAATATTCTTTACGTATTTCGTATTTATTCACGTTCAAAATGTACTATTTTTAGAATTTTTAACTCTAATTTTAGGAATTGGCAAACTCGAAATTCTAACGTCTTATTTTTGATACTGATTTTTCATTATCGACTACGCTCAGAAGTATAATTTTCAGACAAAATTTACTTTTATAATACCTATTTGTTACGGATTGCGTTGGGAATATGAAAATAAAATAAATTTTAGATTATTTACTTTATTTAATCTTCTAGAATAAGGTGCATATTATAATTATATATGTGAACTGCCTAATGTTTTATAAAAAAAATAGATACAAAATTTGTGCTATAAATATCTTATTGCATATCAACTCGTAGTTAAAATAATTATTCTGAATATAATTTATAAAAATTCTATGTTTAATATTAAACCTATTAACTATCCTATTCTTTATTTTTTTCTTCTCTCGGTTTACGATCAAAACTACGAACAATACTAAATACAGATCCAAAAAAAAACAATCCCTGGTATGCATGTGCTAAACCAATATAAGGCTTCCGTTAGATTGTTAGATATGTTAACACCAATTAAACGGCTTGAGCTGTAGAACAATCTGACACCAGAACGAACCTTATAGTCATTATTACGTTGGCGACATTTGAGCATTCCTTTTGTTCTTTTGGCATCCCTTAGTCAGCTGATAAAGGCAACCCAAAACATTTCCTTCAGGACAAAAGGTGTTTCCGTCAGGAGAACCTGGGATGCTACAGGTTGTAACCTCCTTACCTTTTAATTTTATCCATGCTAGATGAGATTTTAAAGATTAAAAGAATAATTAAACTTTATAGAAATATTGATTTTTTTTAGTTTACCTTCTAATTACGTAAATAAGTTATCATGAAAATTATATAGTAAGTACTCTTTAATGTATACATATATAGGTAAATATTATACAAAACTGTACAACACAGTAGAGGCTACGTAGAAAATTTTATAATACATCAGCAAAATATTACGTCACTACAACACAAAGACATCACCAAGACATGCCTAAAACATTCATTAAACGCTCTCAAATTTAACCTTTAGATGTCCAAATACACACGGACTCAGTACTGCCGAGGCTGACGGATTTGTTATTTGCAACGACGGCGTCTACGACGCCGCCTGCATCCACTCCGGCGGCGGCGGCGGCGTCGACAGCGACACCTACACCTTCGGCGCCGCCTGCCGCAACGCATGCCGCGTGCTAGCCACGTTATAAAATGTGAACCCTTCCTCTCCAAAAAACCCAATGCAGCACCACTGTCAAGCGTCGTCTGAACTGTTCTCTTCAAATCATCACTTGGCTCTTCCCCGTGCTCCTCTTGGAGATATTGCACTATGTCAGTTAGCGTTGCACCTTCTACGTTGTCTTGCAGATACTCTATAACAAGTCTGCTAGAAGGAAGCAGTATTTTTGTGTTTGTGGCCATTGCAAATTTGTCTAACTTAAGACATCAAATCCAAAATATTAAAAAACCATGACCAGTCCCTTTTATTGCATTAAATTTATAAGACAGGTAATTTAAAAATCAATAATATATATGATGTATATCAAATACAATTTTTTATTGTGACTGTCACAACTGTTCTATATTTAAATCGCTTGATAAAAAAATCTATAAAAGTTTTAATTAAACCAATTTTGTGGTATTTCGCAATTGACAGTAAAATTATGAATAATAAAATTATACTATAGTGTAAAGACTATAGCTCACCATTCTGTCAGATTTGACAATAGAGATAAAAATTTATTTGGTTAAATATTTTTTCAAATATTATGTTTGGATTTAATTTTGGCACTGCAACATATATATTTTTAACATTTTAATGAATCCATGCGATTAGCATGTAGATATTGTAACATATTTTCTCAAATATCATATTTATAATGAAGAATCTCCATAAAGAACAAGATGAAAATATGGCAAAATTGGTAATAACTGCTTTCCGTCGTTTGAATGACAGGAACGGCGTATCTCCTACAGAAATCACAAGATATTTGCAGGACAAATTTGGAGACATTTGGAGCACTTACAATTTAACCAAAAGAGCGGAGGAGACATTAAAACGCAGTGCTGCGTTGGGATTTCTCAATAAACGAGGCGAGCGGTATTTGGAGAACTTGGCGCAGAACATCTGCGGCCACCTCCGGCGGCGGTGCAAGAGGCGCAAGCGGAGATTCTGTCGACACATGCGACACCGACGCTGAGAGTCCCTTTGTTTACAATATCAATTGCATATTGATGACATTTTGATGTTTCATTTCATATATTACATCGTTATTATATAAGTCTCGCCAGATAACAGTGAAACAACATCTAGTGCTTTGCCGGTAACCCTTACAATTTGATTACACCTTCACTTAAATCGCTCTATTTCTTGAAGTGAAATAATCAATTGTAAGAATAGTTACGTTAATGGTCACCAATAAATAATTTTTAAATAAGAAATCGCTACATGTAATATAATTTTTATTTACTTATCTATTCTTCAAAACTATGATACATGAGTATCTCCCAGTACAAAATGTAAACACATTCCTTAAAAATAGGAATAGGGCTCTGAGAAAATTAATTAATAAACGCCGGTACCTACGTATACAGAGTTTATTGTCACACCAACTTTAGTTCAGATAGGAAAACTTTAACCTGCTTAATATCAGATAAAATTAGTGGTATGGTTTGTACACATTATGTATTATAGCTGAACAATTTAGTAAGTCGACTTATATCTAAATTAGTGTTGTCCAAATGCAAGACCAAGACCAAGACCGCCTAATTTTAGCAAGACCAAGACTGACCGTGTAAGACTTGAGCAAG
>DWCF01000383.1:0-48917 GCA_018230265.1 Delias oraia
GGTTAGGTTAGGTTAGGTTAGGTTAGGTTAGGTTAGGTTAGGTTAGGTTAGGTTAGGTTAGGTTAGGTTAGGTTAGGGGCAGAAGTCGTAGACTAGTGAGAGATTGTGCAGCGAGTCGTGCAATGAGGCGAGGGGCGCGGCGCGCACGGCCGAGCGCGGAACCGCACCGGGGCAGTACCACGCCACGAGAGCCGCCAACGCTGCACCGGAGCAAACTTCCTCCACGCTGCGCACTGTCGACACCTCCGGCGACCCCGATTCCTGTAATGAACACGGGAGCCTTTAGATTTTTTATGGTATAGCGGACAACGAATCAGGTATTTTTCTCCTATGTGATAAGACATCGCTTATGTGCTTAAACGGCGCAATTTCTAGAGCCTCCGATATTCTCATTCACTCAGCGAAACACATTACAAATACCATTTCACGCTGTGTATTCAGTTACCCCGTGATATCAGATCGGACGAGCCGGCTTATTTTATGCGTCAGCATGGCTCCCCCATGGGTTTTTCAAAAATAATCTATAAAATGATAGTGGAGTAAACGGCATAGACAAGTTAGCAATTAATTAACAGTGGTAATAATAACAAGTACAGAACGAGACTTAAGTAAATCGCCTTAATTTCAAGGTGCTTTTTTATTCTATGTGTATAAAGGTCTATACCATGTTTCATTGTTAAATTGAGCTTTGTTCGGACTATTTAATAGATGGTTTACTTGAATGGTTCTTCATTTATCACATTTTTTGTAACAAATGAATTTAATATATGATAGATCAGTTTATAATGGGTATTTTGCTGTCATATGTAAACTTTTTATACGTAGTAGTAGTCGCTAGTATTTTTGTAACTTAAGTGTAAGGTTAGCGAACCTGTGCCCTATTGAAGGCCATGCAGGCGGCATTGATCCACACAAGAAGGCCATCCTCGGGCGACGCAACGCTGGGGGGCAGAGACCCGCCGAACCGTTGCGCGGCGGCCGAAACTCGCTCCGGCGTCACCACTTCGCGCGTATACACGGCCATCAGAGCCTCTATTACCGCCAAGTGTGCGTTCAGCCGCAGCGGGTTATTTTGTATGAGCACCGTCTCAGTGAGCGGTGCGGCGGAGACGGGCGGCGCGCCCTTCCTGGCCAGCGCCTGCAGGATGGCGGTGTGGTTGAGGCTGTGGAAGCCGGGGTCGGAGTAGACATTGGCCAGCGCCAAGCAGTACAACTCGGCACTCGCCAGCCCACCAGTTATCGCCGGCTTCAGCCGCTCTTGACCCTGAAACCGCAAAACACATAAAAATTAGCAAGTGTGTGAGATATACAGAAAATAACCGGGAGAGAGGCCAAGTTATACTAATCATCATCATCATCATTTCAGCTGTAGGACGTCCACTACTGGATGTAGGCCATCTCTTCGGACGGACCTCCATAAATACCTGTCGGAGATGAGACCTGCATCCAACGACTGCCGGTGGCCTATATAAGGTTGTATAACTAGTTTGGAAATAATAAAAAAAATTATCGATGTCGCTTAGACAAGCGATAGACATTTTTCCGAAACGTCAAATAATAGACACCCTTGGGTACATTTTTAATTATATATTGTGATCGCATTTTTCACAATTTTCCAGTGATTTTTTTCAATAATGTGTTCTTAAATATCGGTGCTGTTTATCGCAATAACAAATCAATGTAATACACATTGTTTATTTAGTAAAAAAAGTAAGTTGTGTCATGGTTTAAAACTAATTTTCTGTTAACTTCATTTTACAAAAAAAAAAACAATTATTGTAGTGACCCACGGCAAGTTATATCAAAAGATTGTCTATTTTAAAATAGTACAACAATTGCTACTTTCCTTGACATTACAAATTCTATTTCGTATTTGAATAGTTGTGGCAAAAATTAATACGAGAAGGCGTCTTCGCATCATTATCATCAATGGTGGTTACGGACTTGGTGGACTTAATGAGGGTGCAATGCGAGTACAAAACACGACGATAAGAGTTTTTACAAGACATTTTTTATTTATTTTAAACGCGTTTCATTAAATTATTTTTTTATTATGCTACACCGGTCAACGGAGCAGGTCCCTTATATGGTAAGAGAACACAGCCGCCCATGAACAACCGCGCCATAGTGCACGCATTGGTTGTGTTGCCGGCATTTTACGCTACCTAAGCGGTATTTTTAATGGCCTCCGATATCCTCACTAACTCTGCAAAACACAGTAAAAGTACCGTTTCACGCTGAGTATTCCGTGGCGTGATGCCACGAGACGAGCTGGTCCAATTAGTGCGTCAGCATATGCTTCAGCATGGCTCTCCCACGGGTGCAAATATTGTGATTAAAGCACCAATCTTTATTTTAAACAAAATATCGTACACAATTTCAATCTTCCTCCGACATATATTTGTTAACAATTTAATCCATTCATATCGTCATTATCCAAATATTGATAAGGAATTGCAATTTTATAATTTCAATTAACTTAGTAAAAATATATATACGCTGACATTTCATAGGGCGCCACAGATGACGTCACAGACTTGCGTGTCACCTTGTTAAGTACTGGGTGTGGTAGGAGAAGGACGAACGACGTCATCGACGCATTATTAACTATATTAACGCGTTAAAAAATATATGTCAATCGCTATGTGTTAATACACAAATATTAACACAGGTGACATAGTATTGGTACGAACCGTACTCGCCTATCATAGACACATAACTTACATAATCTTCTGTTTATTATTGACAAACTAAAACAGGAGAAACACTCATACACTCACCGAAAGGACCAAGACGCGCGTCAAATCGGTCGCTAGATTAGAGTGTTATGTTATTGTTACGTCACTACGTATGAATGTAAATAGAAAACCAGTTAAGAGACGGCATATATAATTATAATACTTAACCTCCGACCGCCAATAGCATACAAACGGGGCTCGTTGTCAAACATGTTTAAAACTAAAACAACAATTAAAAATTTCTCCCACTCCGACAGGTTTTTGACCTCTCTGGTGACGGTTGACGGTAATTTTCAAATCACTAATGCATAATTAATTCGAGGTAACATACAATTTCGAGATGGCCGGCTCGTCCAAAGTGATACCACGGGCTCACAGAATATTCAGCGTACTTGTATTATGTTTTGCAGAGTGTGTGAGGATATGGAGGCTCTTAAAAATGCTGCTTAAGCGGCGTAAAAATCCGGCAACACAACCAATGCGCGGACTGTGGAGCGGTTGTCCATGGGCGGCCATGTTCTCTTACCAAATAGGAGACACACCTGCTCCATTGTCCGCTGTAGGTGTTATAAATAAAAAAATCTCTGTGTATAACAATATCGCTCAGTATATAACGATGAAAACGACTAATGCTTTGGATGTTGTTATAAGAAGAGTCTACTGTATGTTAGTTTTTGTAATATCCACATTGAATACAAACTAGAATTGACTTGTTTAAATATTATACTGGACTTTCATAGGTCTTGCTTTAGCTGTTCAAAAATACTATTTTAATGCTAGATTTCATTTGTTAAGTGTGAGTCGAGAAATTTCAATAAATATTTACGTAATTATCAAAACATGCGTTGAATTATTACATAATTGCTAAAATAAGTGTGTCTGTATATACAGCAAGAGCTGTGACCGGTCACGAGAATACTAAGGGAGCAACAAAAATGCAAGCCTTTAGACAAATTGCTTTGCGGTTGCAGACGCCGCGGGCCGCAGGTCAAGGAGAGATGCGCCCAGATTGACTATTTCCTTACCGCTCTTTTACAATTTCTAAATGTATTATGAAGAAGGAATTTCAGTTATGAAAACAGAAAAAAAAACAATTAATTTTGTTATCGCAATCCAGTCTAAATGAAATATATTTAAGTAATATCATGAGTCATAGCTATACAAAGCTCTCAGCTGATAGCCAAAGATGCATCATACACATTACGTAGTGAATCCATTCGTCTAATAATTCCTGGTATATGTCCATATTATGAATTATAAGATTGTTTGGTATATTATTGAGAACTTCGTAGCTTAATGGTTTTAAAAGTGTACCATGAAGCGAGAGGTATCGGGTTCGAATCCCGGTCTGGACAATTATAACTTAATCTATAATTTATTCGGTCTCTGGAAGGGCTTAAAAATGGCCGGGCGAGTGTCTTAATACATTCGCACCCGTGGGAGAGCCATAAGCATAAGCCTGAAGCATAAGTTGATGTACTTATTGGGCCGGCTCGTCCCAGGATATCGGAGGTTCTTAAAAGTGCTGCTTAAACGACGTAAAAAGCCGGCAACACAACCAATGCCCGGACTACGGCGCGGTTGTTCATGGGTAGCGGTGTTCTATTACCGCTATAGAATAAAAAAAATATAAAGAAAGTTTTTGTGTTTGTGACGTTGTAATATCTGGATATACTGAACCGATCTCGAAAGTTCTTTTACCAAAAGAAAACTCCGTTATTTGTTAGTAATATAAGCTACATTAATCCGGAAAATCAGAAGGCCTATTTGTGGTAGTCAGATTTGAAAAGTAGATCGAAGAAAAAACGTTCAACCGATGTTTCATACGACCGTTGCCTTAACGATGAGAGATATATCACTCGTATATGAGTTTTAAAGAAAAATTATAGAGCTTGATAATGCATATAAAAAAGTCCGCGACTGCATATTTATATAGCAAAGCAACATTCTGGTCAGCTAGCACCGTATATACGCGGACAAATATTAATACAATTTCGTCGTGATTTTAGAATAGAACGAAACTAACCGCAATCACACAAAACTTGTGACAAAAGACGTTCGTTTCCGTAGACGGAAGTCGCGTTGACTATTTTTACTACAATCTTACATTTTCAACCGAATACTTATTATTTATTTAACTTTATCTAGTGGAAAATTCTGGCGTACCGAACGAAAACCATTTTCGCTAAAAAGATTGATCGGCTCCACTGAAGCTTACTATTGAAGAAACAGTTCTTATGGCACACAAATTAATAAAATAGTCAACAGTAAATATACTCTGACAGATATTTATTGGCTTTGTCTTGCTTTATTGTTTTTGTATAACGGACAACGAAGCAGGCGGGTACCTATATGGTAAGAGACTACCGCCGTCCTTAGACAACTGTGCCAGAATGTATTGTTTGGTTGTGTTGCCGGCTTTTTACGCCGCATAGACAGTATAATTTCACGGGATATCCTCACTCGCTAAGCGAAATACAGTAAAAATACTGTTTTACTCTGGTATTCCGTGAACTTAATCGAGTTAAATGTATCACGTATCTTTGATGATTCAATGTCCAACCGAATCGTCACAAGTTTTACATACCCCATCGTAAGTCGCACCTATTGCGGACAAATAACAAGGGTAACACATGTAGCAGGCACTCCTTAAAGGTTCGCGAACTGAGCCGTTGCGTGCCGGTGAGGCGTACCACTCGCTCTTTCTGTATTTGCGGCTGACATGACAGGTCGATACCGTTACCCACTGCCAACCCACTTATAATCCACATCAAATGATAATTTGAATATTATAACATCTTATTAACCTTGTTTAGTGTACGAATTTAGGTTGCAGCCACGTAATTCCATTGAAAGTATCGACACATTAAATATTGCGCCATACTTCATGGAAAACTAATGTATCAAACGATTTTTAAATATCGTTCAGGTAAACTCGAACATAGTAGTATAAAATATAAATACCAGGACTAATCGAATGTACTGTTTACAACATGGAGCCATCAGCTATCATCAACGATCGTATCTAATCTAATTAAAATGCCTTCAGCTCATTAGCATTTCGCAGATATTTAAGATGTTAAGACACCGGAATAATCGGAAATGGTCTCATTCTATTGTTATACTATAATCTGAGATAGTTGTATTATATTTCATTGTTTTTCTTTTAATTTAAAGCAATGTTTTTAAATAAAACATAAAACAAATTTATAAGTATACATCTGATCAACACTGCTTCAGTACAGAGATTCATGACAAATCAGGAAACGACCTCAATCTGTTGTAATGAAGTAAGCTTACCGCCAATTATATTGGCCAAAGTTGTATTAGGTTTTTACATATGAAATTGGCGTTTTCTCGTACTGGCTACTTTGATCTCAAATATCTTCCCGTCGGTTAGAAATTCCAATTTAAAACTGTAATACAAATTTGTTTTTTTTTCTTGTTCGATTTTCCTTTGCGTCACTCAGTTTACAAAATTGAAAAGTTGCGGTATTTACGCTTAGTTAACAATATAGCGCTAGTTACTAGTAGGAGTATCACCGTGGCGCCAGTGCTGCACAAATGGCACGAAGGATTAAAATGTATGACGGTTGTATCGCAAAAAAAAACTTATTGCTCTTTTGGTTCCAATATTTTCGTTCTGGAAATTGCGACATATAGAACAAGAGGCGTGGACGACTGGAAACCAAAGTTGATAATAAAGAATTCAAGGCGATTGTGGAAGCGAATCCATTGCAAACCACGTCCAAGTGAGCAGATGGCGATGATAATGAATTTGTTATAATCCACTTGAAGCAAATTGAGAAGGTCAACGGTGTACAATAAATGACACAAAGCGCCAAATACATATGTAAAGACACAATAATAACTTATCTGTTATCTGAACTGATTCTCACCTCATGATCCCGATAGAACGGCTCCTGTAGGTTGTCGGGAACCCGGTTGTTGAAAGCCTTCGAGAGCAGCCATTTCATCGAAGCACGCTGCTTCGACTGAAATAACAAGAAATAACACATAAAGTACATCCATCGTGAAAGCATAAATCTTTGTCTATGATAAAAGTTGCAATATGGGAAAATGTGCAACGTTTAATGTGCCACTAGCTGTTCATAGAATATAACGCTACGATTGTGATTTGTGAAACCTAATAATTGCTGTTGATCGTTCAGTTAACGGGTTTAATCAACACGGCGCATATTATGAAACACAAATACCTCCAGCCACCTTACCACCACTAGCTACCAGACTTATTATTTAAGAATACATAACGATTTATCGAACAGAGCCATGTTTTTATAATCATCCTAACAACTGCAGAAATATATTTGTAAGAAATGCTTTCGGAAGATATGTTGCGGTCATAAAACACGCACGGCGTACGAGTGTTTTCATTTAGCAAAATGGAGAAACTAAGAGTCCGAGGTCAAATAAATAGCAGCGATTTGCGAGATTAACAAGATATTGCAGTGGGTAAAGCTTTACGCGGCCTTCACACATAACGCAATAAACACCAATATGGACATAAATTATTTTTACAACGCTTTAACGTAATGGAACATAGCCTTTCCAATATCAGAATAGATCTATAGCGTTGTTCAGGCACTATATTTTATTCGAGATAATTAAAATAACACGAACATTGTTAATAAGGCTTCGAATATGACACGCAACATATATACTAAACCACTCATATGTACTTTGTTGTACGTAATGCAATGTTTGACTGTAGCATGAACACGAAAGAGAGCCGAGATGTTAAGCTCAATGCCATCGTCCGCGTAGGAAGTCGTTAAAGACTATATCAGATGTTAGAACAAATCATAAAGCAAAAAGGTCGCGTGCGCCGCGCCGCCCGCAAGGAATGCCACACCAGATAAAAATAGGTCATTGCAGAGACACTCCCGAATAGGAAACCACTCAGCCCTCCATCAAACGAACATCATAAACAACTGACATAAGATGTGTTTGATCTACACCTCTTCTATTCTGATGCGCTACCTTGTATTTATCTACATGAACAGAATGTATATATAACAATTTATAAAGTGAAAACTGATATAAATTATTTTTGTTTCATGTAGATATCATAGGATTTATGTGTGGTACGTTAGTAATAGTGTTTGAGCCAAGAGTCGATTGGTTTCACTATAATAATGTTGAAATCATACTCTTCATCACTTCGATGTTTGTCATTCCACAATTGAGCTTTTTAAAGCCATTTTTAAGCAAAATTTCGGCAACGCACCCGCGGCTCAGCAGGGGTTCCATAGCAGGAAGAGATAGCCTCCAGTTAGTTTGTCTAAAGATTTTCAATAAAAAAATCTTATACATGCAAAATACTAATCTTTGCAATTGACATTTATTGAAAACCAATTAATAATAGTGTGTTAGTTCATGTTTCATTGCAAAAAGTAATTTAATAAATAGGAAGATCTATTTATTAAATTACTTTCAAAACTACACCATATAGGAAGTGGAGCGAAGTGAACTCTCGCCGAATGCTAGTTAATTGCGCTCCGCGGACTTATTAGGCGCATGGCGTATTTTTGTTCCTGTCTCACCCAAACGCAACCGGATGCACGCCATCTCGTCCAACACCATGTTACATATAACAGATTGTAAAACTTATATCTGAACCTACTGGTCTGTTACTACAGATAACAATAAAGTAGCAACTCCATTTATTATACGCTATATGCTTTCCGTTGCGTCATAAAATAATTAAACAACCGGTTAGTACCCGACACTGACACGACGGGAACATAATAAATCTGACTTGAATTTGCCGAGGACAAAGGCTGCACTCTCAAAGGGTCAGCTGCCGTACCGAAGCATCGTAATAACAAAGGACACCGCAGTCAGCACATATCGGATATCAACAAGACCTAACCTTATATGGTAACCTGACGGCCCGCAACAAAATGACTCAACATATTCTTAAATCAATTAACATCCAATCTTTACAAAAACCAAAATAACCAACCAACATATTTAATATAATACCAACAGCATATGAAGAGTTAGACAGAATCGAAATCACAAAGAAGACATAATGTAACATAAGAAAAGACCAGGAACCATTATGGCTATACGGAAAGTGAATCCTAACGGCTTTGATGCGCTGCTCGTGATCGGTTCGCTGCATTGTGCTGTGCGGACTGCGGGCCCGATATGGAAGTTCGGAATCTGCGCTAATCCATACATGATACAACTAGATAAGCCTTGTATGGATATAGAGGAAACTAAAACACTTCCATGTTCATATTTATACTACTGACTACAAAAAGGCCGCCATTACTTGTCCGTTATAGATAATGATGCCTTGGGTAAATACCCAATACTTAATAATAATAAATAGTCGCTAAAGCACTTGCTTTAGCCAGTTTAAGACAAAACAATAGTTATCATACTACTTTTATACATCTAAAACTCATACAAGTACTAATCACCATTAACGAAATTCTTTCAATTTTCATTTAGAAGACAAATATTGAGCCTATCTCACTTCAAAACTTCTAGAACGAACCTATTATATAAATGGATAAATAAAAGATTATTCCGTAGGCCAAGGGCAATGAATAATGGCAGACAACGATAACAGCTTTCACGGCAAGTGGAACTAATGGCTGCACACTCATTTCGACCGGAAATGACTAATAATAATTAGACCTAGACCTCATGCTGGCTTTTTTTTCGCTTAAAATTATCCTCTAACCTTACTTATAAATATTTGATTTTTTTTTCTCTTAAATACATTTTACAAATCGAATAATTCGATGAAGTCACCGATCGAAATCTATAAATAGTAAGCCCACATAGCTTTGAACAAATATCAACTTAACCATTCCAACACTTTATATATTAAATTTCAAAATGTTTAAGCTACATTTTATAACATACAACTTTTTATTAATAACGATAGATATATTATGAAGATAATGGAGATGTTAATTCCACGTTTCTAGATAGAAAGAATAGAAAATATAGCTAATTAAAATAACTCGTGGAGACGCAACGTTGCTGAGGATTTAGTTAATCGTTATGACAACATGCAACAATAAACTTCAGATTAAACTTAAAAGCTACGCTTCAACTTATTTAAGTTAAATAATCGAGCTGGTGAAAGTCACCAAAGCAATGATGAGGACGCCTAGTCAATAATTTCGTAATGTCGATTACCAATTTACGAATTCTGACACGATACACTAGAATTTTAACTATTACTGTTATATAATAGGCTAATGAGACGGAACACAACATGTACAAACTAGTGTACTAAAACTGCGTAGCAAAATGTCAAGTAATACCAAGAAGACTAACTCAGCGACGGCGGGAAGTCAAGATGGAGGAGTGAATCAAACTACCACAGGTAGCTGTTCCAATTCACAAACAGTAAACTAATCACGGTCGTCAAACGTTATCACAATCATCTTCAGCCTATTCAAGTCCACTGCTGGACATAGGCCATAGGCCAAAATGGGGGGTTATTATGCCTTAATCACCACGCTTGGCAAGCGGGTTGGTGATCGCAGAACATCTGCTGTACTCACAATTTTATCACAATGCTTAAATGACATTGTAAAAATTATTCAGCAGGCTGCTGAAATGTAATTAGATCGTTCCATCGACCGCTCATAAACAACTTTCATTGGAATATTCAAACTTCATGGTGATTATAAATAAATTGCAACAAAAATTAGTTTAGTTCATTCACAGTTAGAGTTACCAAGTCGTGAATTCTCACGTCGCGTCTGGCTCGCTCACCCGGCCGCCGTCCGCGTTCGTTTTAGAACACAAGAAACCGATCGTAGTTTTACCTTCAACTCTCTCACAATTAACGAGCATTCTACTAAAGTTTTCATATAATAACATATTTCTTAATAGACTAGCCGACCATGGCTAACATTGTTTTGCCATAACTTATAGTAATGCCTTAGTACAAATAAGAAGCTTTTTATAACAGAACATTTATTGTGACGTAACTGTAACAGTTAAACATAGTATGTCAAGATATTTTGTAGATAATTACATGTTCTGCAAAGTCGTAGAACATTATTTTGTTCTATAATCAATAATATACGCAGGGCACGCGATGTAAACAATGGTTTAGGTAAATTTTTATTGTTAAATTGTTGGCATTTCGCATTTCAGTAAGAATCCGTAATTTTACAAATTTAATATAGCCCATGTTCACCGGGGTATGGAGATGGGTATAGCTTCCCAACGGCGAAAGAATTTTTGAAATCAGTCAAGCAGTTTCAGTGCTTATTCAATTCGAACAACAGACAATCACATTTTTCCTCTTTATAATATTAGTAATAGATAAAGAGCTGTTCGTACGATTAAACAATTAACGAATAATTACTCCATATCAACATGTGGATATTAAAGCAACGTAATTGCTGTAAGGTCAAACTGTTCTAGTTAAACAAAAAACAAAGAAATCTAATAAAATATGATACTATCGATACACCGAGACGGCCAAGTGCACGAAGCATCTTTTATTATCACGTCGCGATGCAAGCTCGAGAAAGTGCGCGATAAACTCATCATTATGGCAACATTGGCTGCGTGACTGAGATGAAATTACTGCTAGTCTCGAATATGGACTTGTACCAGTCTATACACTTTACTAATACTTAAAACGTCAACATGACTGCGAACTGTAAAGCTAATATATAATAATTATATAGTATATAATAATAAAATAAAATAATACTATTTTTTATAGTATATCGGAAAACGGAGCAGGTGGGTCTCCTATATGGTAAGAGAATATCGCCAACCCATGAACAACCGCGCTACAGACCGCGCATTAGTTGTTTTGCTGCCTTTTTACGGTATTTAAATGGCATTTTTAAGGGTCTCAGATATTTTCACCCACTCAGCGAAACACAATACAAGTACCGTTTCACGTTAAGTATTCTATGAGCCCGTGGTATCACTTCGGACGAGCCGACCCAATTAGTGTAAAATCCCACGGGTAAAATGAATATAAAAGAAATTATGAAGATTATTTTATTATTCTTCTTGTTCTTCATATTAGTCTTTAATGTATAACCATATTTACTATAGACTGTTGTGACAACCATTAAGAAAAGTTGATAATAAAAACACGATGGTTCAGAGATATATTTTAATTTTGTTCCGCTAATATTTTATATTAGTAGGCCATGGCTGTCGAAATGACATGCTAAATAAAAAAATATACTGTATCATTGTGCAGCCATTGGGAAATTGAGAAACAATGTCAGAGAAATGCAAATAATCTCCAAGAAGATATTGTTTAAGATAAAACATGATAAACATAATCAGATTTACATTATATAAGAAAAATATTCAAATAATAAAATTTGCGACAGTAACGTCACTGAAACATTGCACCAAAACATTCTAAATTGAAAATAAAGACTTTATAAACAGTTAAATGGATCATAAATAGTATTTACGTTGATTTTTAATGATATATCGCAAAAACAGGCAATAACCGTTTCATTGCTGGTTATACAAATAATGAAAAAAATTCATCATAATTTTTTACAAATAAAATGATTTTTTCTCATTTCATTAATGTCAGCGATCGCAAAATATATTTATATTGATGAACCTACACTCCATCGTTAGCAACTAACAAGGTATACGCCAAATAAGGTGCTGAGTGGGCGAGTATTGGTACGTTGTCCGGAACCTCGATACGCCATACCTCGAGCTTTTGTATTGACAATATATAGGTTATAACGGCGAATCTTCCACAAAACATACCACAGTTCAGTAAGCTTGGCCAACTCACAGAATACTCAGCGTGAAACGGTACTTGTACTGTGTTTCGCAGAATAAGTGCGGATATCGGTTGCCCTTAAAAGTGCCATTTAAGAGACGTAAAAAGCCGGCTACACAGCCAACGCACGGACTGTGGTACGGTTGTTCATGGGCGGCGGTGTTCTCTTACCATGTAGGAGACCCAATTGGTTCGTTGTCCACTATAGAATAAAAAATAAAAAAACCTATAAAATGTATCCAGTTCTAACTTTAATGAGATTGCTATTATTTACAAAGGAGACATGCTTTGACATTAATTCCAGTCGCGTCGAGTATTAACACTGTAATATTAAGAAGTTCGACACATCTCTAACGTAAAGAGAATAACAGTTATTTCATTACAATGTTTCCCGTAATACATTTAAATCCGCTGCATAAGGCTATTGAACCAATCGCGTTATCTAAGACATGTACATACATACCTACCAACGTTATTGCCTGGTTTTAATCCGTTAGATTGAATTAAGAGCTATCGACATGGATTAATAATATCAAAGAGCATCAGTCAGTGACGTACTTATGTCATTTGAGGCCGCATCAAGGGTGAATATGTTATAACTTATATAATAGGCCACAGCATGTGGAAAACTCATAATGGAAGATAACACTGCCTTTTTTATGAGATAGCGGACAACGGAGTAGGTGGGTCCCTTATATGGTAAGAGAACACCGCCTATGAACGACCGCGCCACGTGTTTTCGTGATATCACTTCAAAAAGTGATACCACGAAAAGAGAATGAACAATGCGGAAGACGTCCAGGTCTACAAGGGTCCGTACCGTGATAACGATGACCTACAAGTAGAAATATAGACGTACAAGGCTTAACGTCGCACAAACAAGGCATGCTAATGAATCACTGCATGAACTAAAACATTAAACGGTAATAGATTCTATGGCAATGCAATTCGATTTCAATGCATTAAATACCTAATTGGAATTCTCGATATGAACGACAAACACGTTGGACCTTCATTCTGTCCTCAACTACATAAATCACCTACCACTTTGTAAAATTATCAGGAAGTCAAACGATCTCAGTCATCGCTACGTAATATATAATGTCTTATATAGTCTAACTGTTGATAGTTTAAAATCAAACAGTTTGAAAATGTTTTTGATAATACAGATAAAAATACTTAATAGCCTTTGATCGAATATACTAAGAGTATACTGTGTGATTATCCCATACGAACGAAGCCTATCACATATATATATATATACACATACACATATATATTAACATATAATTAGTCAATCATATAGTCATAATCTCAGGTATGCATAGTACTTTATCATAACATTTTGTAGTTATTTCTAAAACAATATACAGATGCATCAATTCATTATAATAAAGGAAAATCTAGTTACTCTATGTAAAATGACATCGATAATAATTGATAACAATTGTAAGGCTGCAGTCTGTAATTCTGCGGATCACAAAATCGCTGGACTGCTTTATATATACAATACTGATGTAAAATGATAATTCGAAAAAAAACTACAAAGATTTGTTTGTTTGTTACGAACGATTTCAAAAACTGAGCCAATTTTAAAATTTACTTGTACAGGATACACAAAGAATTTACTTATACTACTAATTCTCAATACACCTATGCAAACAAACTGGTGAGATATGAATTAAAAAATAATTGTACAATGATAGGTCATATTAATTATGAAAGCTGAATTGAGAATACGATGACCACAAGTTGCGCGTTCGTGACGAAAGTGAAAATATAAATGAATGGAAATGTGCGCGTATTCGCTCCAAAGTATGTGGGAAAGGAAACTGAGATCTAAGAACAAAGCTTTCAACTCTCCAATATAATTATCACGATGATCGATCGGCCAACCGATGGTCTCCTAACTTGACCAGCGTTCATGGATTATGAAATTTCAACAACCAATCAACTAAAGTATATTAAACAGGTTATTGATCTTATTCATTAAATAATACAAAAACAATATAAATAGGAAAGTGTTAAAACAACTAGTACTACAGATAAAGAAACACTATCATAACCGTAATATCGCGTCCAGCTAGATTCAACGGCCACGCTCTGCTAGTCCAACCTTGGCAGCAGCCGCTCCTACCCATCCTGGCGGCATGGACTCGCGCGTGACATCATTTCTCAATCTCACAGAACACATTGTTGAGATCAAAGATTAGTTTGAAAAGTAATCCCAATTTCAGGCATATTCGAATCATTCTTATGCAGAAATGTAACACGGCAATTTTAGCGGATTAAAGTGCTGTGAGTATTCGAAAAAAACTCGGATTAATCATCACCATCAGGAAAAACAGCTATCGTACCATTACTCCGGATTACTAAGCTTTCAAAACCGAAATCTGTTCGTCGGATTGATTTGTTTGATAGATTTGCTGTCACCAAAAACAAACAAGGAAACACATATTTCTCTATTTTGTATTAAAGTGTGGAATTGCAGTACGCTGACACAGAAATGGAACGCAAACACTATGAGCCACACTGTGTGGCAATTATTACCGAGACGGCTACCGAGGCGGTCGGCACCACAGCAGGATCCCCTGGCTGTCCGCCGTCTGGAGCACTGAGGAATCTACGCAGAGTGCCATATCCAGAGGCAGAGGCTACCATAGCTACCATATCGGAACACTACACTAGCATTGGGATCGTGGAGTCATCACTGAGCGAGAGCGAATGATGCGCGTGGTAAGCGCGCCGAGCGCGTGTCTACTGTCGACTAGTAACCGCCTACGCATTACTTCCCCACCGCTGCACTTCTGAGCATTAGATATACGATTCTAATCTACAGATGTGCAACCCCATCAGGTTCCATTGTATGGAATGACTTAAATATACTTTTAAAAAATTAAAATATGGATTAACTGATTTTTAACTCATTTAACTTGTCAAAAAATTATTAACAGTTAAAACACTGTTTTAAATGCATCAGCAAAGTATTACAGAATATTTTTTTAATTTAATAGATGTAATTCATGTTAGGTAGTGGAATTGTTATTTCTACAATGTTATTGTTCGGAGGACAAAACTATCTCATAAATTACTCTAGTGGCAATAGTTAAATGATGTCCCCAATATAATTCCAGTATTATTTAATTTATAATATGACAACTTTAGCACTAATTTCTAAGTAATCATAACAAATGACATTGTACCATAATGATCAAGAATATTTGAAATTGAGATATAAAGTATGAGAAGCATGTTTTCTATTATTAGTTATATGAGCTACTTATTAACTTGTTTCTGGAACTTTTTAAACTAAATCACTGCAAATTAATTTTAAATTAAAAACAAATCTTCTTTCTCTAAAGATATTGGAAGAAAATTTGAGTTATGGAAAAGACACTTTTTTAACCAGCCTCAATTCATAAGGCCCAGTTATGAAGATAAATACCTTTTTATGCATAGAAAATACACATAACTCTATCAACAAGAGGAGAGAAATAAAGTTTTCTGTTAAATAAATGTTGTCATACACTAGTGATTTGATATAATATGCCTTTTTGATATAATATATTCCTATAAGGTAAAGAAGTTCAAAAACCATTGCATATGTCTATCTCTTCTTGAAATTTTAAGTAGAATTTTTGATATAAGAGAGTGATTATGTTTTGTGTTGACACATTAAATTAAGAAAATAATCAGAACACATTTGGAACACTAATGAGTAATATGTTAGTAAAGACAATGGCACCTATTAAAACACATAAGGAACACAATATCCTAGAAACATAATGTATTCAGAAACAGTGTACTGTGTGGGCAGCAACCAGCAGTCACCACTCTGCTTCACCCACACAAATCTCTATTTGTACAGACACTGTAAGGTGACACAATTTACCAAATTAATAATTTAGCATATTAATATTAAATATTAAAATAAAATAATATGTTGAAGTTTTCAGAAGATGATTCATAAAGAAAATAAGTTATTATTCATCATAAAATCAATGCTTATATTCTTAGACAGCCAAAAACACCAACATCTTAAAAAATTGTTAAGTAGAAATTAAGATTTAAAAAGAAAAGAGCCGGCAGGGAATCCCCTAACACTTATAGTACCTGTCTTGTGTCGAGGATATCGGTCGCCTCCATGTTGCCGTGGATCCGCTCCTGTCTTTCCATGGATTCCAAAACATCAGAAACGTCTAATCCATTTACCGGGAACAATAAAGGCACATACAACAAGCACAAACATTACAAACGCGAGTTTATAAAAAATATCGTTACATTGAATGTCAATGATCCGCACAAACACGTTTAATTCTAGGAGTGCACAAAGTAATTTCTTGTCATTATTTCAGTTAAATATTACTGCTAGTAGTTTATATCATGAGATATGTATAAGATATTTTACTATTATTTAAGCTAAAATTAAAATGCAGAAAACACAATTTTATTTGTCCATCGCCTATCGCAAAATTGATAAAAATTTACTTTACAAATTCCGTCATCAAGATTTTAATAGATTATACATGGTAGTTTAAAAAATTTGTTATCTGTAATGCTTTAAATGAAGGGCGTCGAACAACAGTTACTTCTGTCTGTCTCAACTAATCAGCAAATATTAGATTTAAAGGATGTAGCGAGAATATCACTGAAATTTTAATAATTTTGATGTAATTGCTAATATGTTTTTTCTTTGAGGCTAGTTCTGTGCAAATAAAAAACTCTTTGGTTTTGAAAGTACGCTTGCCATGTTCACTTGTATAATTATAATAGCTTCTTTAGGTGTTGACTAGTTAGATTAATAATTATTAGTTATCCTTATCCACATATTATATAAGGTGATTTATTAAAATATGTGTGGCTTATCTATGAGCTTATTTTATGATACATATCCTATTAATAATATAATACTATATTTTGTAATTCAGTATTCATATTAATAAATTAATAAAGGTATTATTTCTAAACACAGATTTATAATATAAAGCTAATTAAAATTTCTAGAAGTGCCCTTAAAATACTAAACATAACATTACACACTAAAACGATGCAAGTCGAATATTTTTATCTGTTGTCATTTTGACAAACTGTCAATTACAAAATAGTAAGCAATGTCCAAACTGCGACATTTTTATACAATAAACGGTAAACCTATAGTACGTTTTATCAAATAGTTCCTATGGCGTCATGTTGGTAGTAATTTAAATAAGAGCTGTCACATTACCCCTTTAAGGTTACCCTAAATTCAGGGAGATTAAAAAATAAATATGATATGACTCGTCCCTATTAACTACTAGTTGTACTTGGACTTTTTGTTCACCTTGAGATAATGACTTTCACAATATTTCAATCTTCTATAAATATTTTTAAAGGGTTGCGAATAACTTTCAATATCATTAATATTATCTATTATTTAATAAAATAATGAAGAGAATTATATTAATAATATTACAGGTTCAATCAGAACAAAACACGATTTTAATCAAAATTTTTATTTTCATAATAGTTTTCTACAATATTTATGGTCATCCACATCTGACATTTTATTATCCCCATCATCGCTAACATCAGAAATATCATTATATTCGCCTACTTTGATTATGAACTTTTCCGCTTTAAATCCAAACTTTTTATAAAACACAACCTAAATCTTAAGCAACATGTTTAAGGGCTACTGATAACACTCACTCAGCGAAACACAGCAGAACTACCGTTTCAAGTACAACTACTATTTCACGCTGAGTATTCTGTAAACCCGTAATATCATTTCGGACGAACCGGCCCAATAAAATATAATAAGAGTTT
This sequence comes from Delias oraia, assembly GCA_018230265.1. Lineage (NCBI taxonomy): Eukaryota > Metazoa > Arthropoda > Insecta > Lepidoptera > Pieridae > Delias > Delias oraia. Next base: position 18,325 of record DWCF01000383.1, read on the forward strand.
TTAAATAATTTTTAAAACATTTTAATGTTTTATGTTTAAATTCAATTGAAGCAAAATTATTTTTATTTTGATTTATGATTGGAATGTTATTTAAATTTTTATAAATAAATTTTGACGCACATTTGTATTTTTTTTACCATAATTGAAACACAAGTCAGGTTTAAAATACGTTAAAGTAAAAAATGCACCTTTCGCAATTTGGTGTGTAATGCATACGTATTATTTGTACAAATTTAAATTAAAATATTGCGATGCCGTGCCTAGTAGCTTCATATATATAAGCGCCACGTCAGGAAATCATTCTGTACGTCGATTACAATTTGTTTCTCTAGCATAACATGCCTGTTATAATGTATCAGAAGTAACGATACGAAAGTAACTAGTACGGATTTTTGTAGTAACGAATACGTGTACGTATTTTTCAGTTACTTTTACACCTCTACTACCAACATGACAGCATAGGAACAACATATTTCATTGATTAGGACTAAAATAATGTACCGAGTCGGCTATTTTTGGTATTCGTTAAGAAAATAATCGAACTCGAATTCTTGGACAAGTATTCGAGTACTCGTTACACTTCAGTGGACTTGATTATTTTTTTAAATATGTAGATATTTTTAGTTTGCTTGTTCTAGAATAAACCCTAATATATCATGTGTGTTTGAATAAAAACAGTTTATTGTATATCCTAACACAAAGTCACTAGTTTAAAAAACAGTAAACTTCACAAATTTTAAATATAATAAAAAATTATTATTATTATAAGTTATTGAAATAAAAAGATTGTATTCAGATCCATAATACTCGAATACTGCGAGTATTGTGGATCTGAATACAATATTTTAGATACTCGAGTATGTCAGTATATTTTGTTAAGTATTAAAGTTTGTATGACTCGGCACATCTCTAATCTAACCTGTAACGAGCTGTAAATAAGATTACCAATATGTTCTAAATAAATAAAATGCCAAAAGACCGCGAAAGAAGCCGAGACAGGCGGAGTTCTTCATACAGTTCAGAATCATCTTATGATCGTAAAAAATTAAAGAATAAACATAAACAAAGGAGGTCAAAGGATCGTTCACAACCGAGCTCTCATCGCAAAAGACGGTCTACTTCAAGACATAGGAGGAGAAGTTATTCCAGAAGTGGATCCATAGAGCGGTATGAAAAATCTAAACGGCATTCATCACGCTCTCGGTCAAAGCGATCAAAATATTCCCGTGAACGCTCTCGTTCACGATTTTCTTCAGGGGACCGAAAATATTCAAGAAATAATCATAAGCATTCACGCTCAAGGAGCAGGTCAAATTCTTTTGATATAGGTAATACAATATTTCAGTTGTCAGTATAATAAAGATGGAATGAATGTATAAAAAACTATAAAATTTCCGTAACACACAATAAAAAGTTTGTGCTGTTTAATTATGTCTTTTCATGGGATTAGTTATATTATGAATTTTTTTAGAACCACGGCTGCAAAAGGTTTTCTTTGATGATATTAATACAAAAGTCGAGAAAGCAATTAAGGCTGCAGAGGCTGCGGGTCTCACCATGACAAAAATCTCAACATATGATAATAAAGAGATATCTCTGAAGGAAGAAATGCCTACAATACATGATCGTAATCTTTTAGATGAATTGAATAGTGATGTTTTTATACAGCAATCTTTTTCATCAACAAGAAGTAAAAAGCAGAACATTGTAATAGATTTAAATGCAGAAACTATCAAAGTACCACAAACTGAGGTTCAGGTTAAGAAAGATGATTCAATTATTAATTTTGGTGTAAGTATTTTATGTTATTAAATTTGGGTCTTACACCATTTAAAAACATTTACAGATTGCAAATATTATGAATTATATGTTCTATTAACATTAATAATCATGTACAAATTTTCACACCTATTTTTAATTATATGGATTCATATTATTTATATCATTATCTTGCATAGTGTAAAATGATTACACTGGATTGACAGATTAGTTATATACATAACTATAGGTTTTATGGCAAATTTTTTGTACATAATATAAATTTTCAAGAATTTAAAACATTGTATTTCAGGAGATTCTATGTCAAGAAGAACTGAAAGAGATGTGGATCAAGAAGTTATACCAATACAGGAAAAAAATGCTAAAAGGGGAAATATCATAATGCACTTATAAAATGTTTATCCTTGATTTATATGTATTAAATAAAAAAAGAAATACCTAAAGTATTTTTAATATTTAACATAACAGACATTTGCAACACACAATTTGTAACATTTTCTGGTTCTACTAAGTTCTCTATATTTACACCACTGTGTTAATCTTAACACTTAAAAGAATACAGATTGAAGTATAATTCACATGTGGTTTCTTTCGCGTTGAATACGACTGCTGTAAGTCCGAGAAACGAGATTCCAAGCGTCCATGTACCTATCCATGCACATTGCTATGCACTTCTGCTCAGAGTTATCCAATGAGGTACCAGGTTTGTTGACACACTTCTTAAAACATTTCTCTGACATCTTGGTAAGTAATTCTTGAGCATTAGCTATTGCTATCTGCTGTTTGACTTGATCCATTAATTCTTCCTTCTGTACCCCGCTCAGCGATCCAGTAGATAGAGAATCCATAATACTCACTGTTTGCGCGATTGTGTAATATTTATATTACTTTACTATGGCGTTCTGTTTGTAGAACAGATATTTTTAAATCGAGTTTATTTCTTATATAAAACAATAATCGAAAAACGCTTAACCTTAAAACCTCTGAATTCTGAACAAAACGCTATTTTTTAGCTTTTTCGTTACCCATTACGAACAGTCGACAGACGAATGAATGACAATGACAGTTTCAAATGTAAAAATTTTCAATGACAGTAACTGACGTACGGTATATTTAACAATTGAGACTGATAACTTCCATCACGTAACTTAAGTCTGAATACAAAGTTATTTTTAATTCTGAGTAATGAACTAGTGTAATCAATCCTATGTTTAATTTAGACTTTTTGTAAATCTTCCCGATTTTTAGTTTATACATCCAAATCTACACTTTTCTACTTAGTTCAGCTTTGTAGCATCAACTATTTAATTTCTTGCGAGTGCAGTAAACAGGTGTCGCGCATATTATAATGGATAATCCTTGAATGCCACAAGGCACTGTTACTTGGCACTCAAAAAAATACACATAAAAATAAATTCCAACTGGTACTCGGATTATGACATTTTAAATTTTTTTTATTGAACTTATTGTCATGTAACGTGTACAGCGGCCCCAAAATAATGAATTTGCTTACGTTTTTATTGTTATGTCATATATATTTACAAAAGTAATAAATAATATGAGTACTAAATGTACTTTTTTCTAAAAACACGATCAATTCTACTTTTTAGTATGTAATTTAATAATAAAATAATTTAGCCAAAGTTTGAGTGTTTCGTGAAAAAAAAGTGTTAAAATCTACTTAGGTTAGGCCAACTATTTAAAAAATGAGCATTTAATACAGTTTACAATATGGTATAAAACACAATTTTTCCATAATAGTTATTATTTACTTTATTTAGTAAATAGGACAAAAATGAAACGATAAATATGTTATTACATTTTAATTACAAAATTTGTAGGTGTATAGTAAACAATAAATATATTTAACAAATCAATGTTGTTTATAACATGTATTAAAATTGTCTGTAACCGACAAATACACGCTCGACATCTTCTAATAAAGGCTCTACTAAGAAACCGTGCGTGGCGTCGTTGATTTATTTTTGGAGCGGCCTGTAGAACACGACTGCATAATTCGTCTAAATTTGAAATTATTTTTGAGTACACCTCTTCCTTTAGACAGCGCTAGAAAAAAATCCATAGGGTTTAAATGTGGAGCTTAAGCAGGCCTCAAAATGGGACCCAAACAACCAATCCATTTATTTAAAAAAGTGGCATTTAAATAAGAGCGCACGTTTGTACCATAATGTACTGGACAACCGTATCCAATCCGTATATCCGTAGCCAATGGGATTCCCTAAATTTCTGACCTGCCCCAATAAGTTTGGGAAGTTAAATTTTGGGGCAGTTCGAAACGACCAATTACTATGTCATTTAATATACCAGTCCAATTAATTTTGAATTGATTTTGCGACCTCTCTTCCCGCATTAGATTTGGATTTGAGAGTTGCAAGCTCTGGAGAAAATGCATATTAAAGAATCCGTCTTTTTTTAATGTAGATTCGTCACTCCACAGAATTTTTTCAATAATTTGTGGACGTTCTTCTATTTTTTCGAGCATCTGTCGACAAAAAAGCAGTCTTGCATTGTAATCTCTCGGTTACAGAGATTGACAGCGGTTAATGTTGTAAGGATGATAGTTTATTTTCAATACATGGTGCACGGTTGTTTTAGAAATTCCAGTGCATCGTAATGTTACTCTAGTAGAGCTAGATGGGTCTAGCTGAATTTTTTCAAGAATAGCTTCTGTGCAATGTTGATATTCGCTTGTCTTCCGACCTCGTACCACCAATGCGTACTTCAGGGTATTTTGCATTCCGAATAAAACCTATGGACACTGATGACAACACGGTAATCTGGATGACGCGCGTTAGGGTATCTTTCTCTATACAGAGCTACAGTAGCACGTGCATTGCCCCCGCACTCACGCACGGAGAAAGCAAAAGGATGCACATGCGATTCCAGACAAGTCGAGAGACGCACTAACAAAGTAAATGCCTTTGCTATGTGCCTGAAACCAATCAATTGGTCATCATATGATGAATCAGCGAGAAAAGGTTAAATTTTTGAATAGTATTATTACTCTCCTCTGACTTCCTTATACTGTACAAAATCAATTTGTCCATATCTCGTGCAAACAAAATATATATGGCTTGGACCACGCTCATGTAGTAAATAGTATAAATTGTTACACCGTCCCTAGTACAATAAAAAGGTACCGTTTTTGGGACTTCTATCGTCAATTTAAGACTAAGTAATATTTTTAAATTTTTTGCGATTAGTGCTATTTAGCCTTTTTGCATCTCAATAGTAAAAGGTTAGTAATACTATAATGGAAAATGGTGTATAAAATTATTTTGTAAACTGTATTAAATGCGCATTTTTTTAACAAATAGTTGGCCACTTAGTTTTAATACTTTTTTTTACACGAAACATTTTCAAACTTTGGCCAAATTATTTTGTTATCAAAATTTAGACAAAAATGTTGAATTGATATTTTTGTTTTATAAACAGGTACAATGGATACTACTATTATTTATTACTTTTGTGAAAGTATAGTCTGTAAAGAATAATATAACACCAAAAATTTAAGCAAATTTATTATTTTGGGGCCGCTGTGCACATTACTTGATTCCCAAGCAGAGGTTTATGTCTCGCAAGAGACGCCCTTGCGCTAGTCGCGGCACAAAACAAACCCTCGGCGAAGCTACGGCTTGCCCCAAAAGTCCCCGAGAAGCTGTAAAGTCCTTATGCCAACAGCGTTAGTCATTTAAAAAAAAAAAACATTATATGACAATAAGATTAATGAAAAGTAATATATTTTAAAAGGAATTTTATAGTTTGAATACAAGTTGGAATTTATTTTTTTGTGTATTTTATTGAGTGATAAATAACTGTCCTGTGTGGCACTAAAGTATTATCCATTATACACGGGACATTCTGTATACTAATTAAACAATCAAATCTATATAGAATAATGTACAGCGAGTTTATGTAAAAAAGAAGCGATAAACAAAATATAATAAGGCATTTCAAATTCCCAGAAACTAAATGAGTATTATATAATTGTAGTGTATGTAAATGGCGTTGTTTCTTGGATCATATATTGGTGAAACATGCCACATTTAATTCAGTGGAGAAGGAAAGTTTGGAAGAAATTTAATTTAAAAGCGTACAACCTAAAATTGAAAAAACATACATATTCAAAATTAATAGAATTATAGAAGGCTGCGAACACAACCATATCACACATCGCATATTAGTAGCTTTTTATAATGACAATTACAATAATATGCTATATCAGCTACGATCGCATAGATATTCTAAATTTTATAATCAATGTAAATTTGATCCAAAAACGATGATTATAATATGTGATTTTGTTTGTATTTTTTCATTTGTTATTATTCTGGGAAATATGCAATCTAAAAAACTAGTAGCCAGAGCTATATAACTAAAAAAAAACTTTTTATTTATCTAGTTAATCTTATAGCTATAATTATAAGTTAATTAAACTATATACAGTTTCAATCGTGAATCTGTTGATCAAAAACTGCAAACATTCGATTTATTTTAAATAACAAACTACTATTCATAGTTACTGATCGCTGTTTAATATAGAAATCTATATCTAATAAAGGTGAAATGAAATTAAAAAAGTTAAAACCTGATACAGTGGAGGTTTGTATTTGGTTAGCTTATATTTTTAGTAATTATCATACACAATCATGTTCTTTATCGAAATTTTGCCATATTTTTTTATTTGTTATGAATTTTAGGAGCCTGTTCCTCCTCTTCCTGCTCCAGAAATAATAGAGGCAGATTTATATAAGCGGTCTTATTTTGGCCCTGATGTACCTACTTTAGAGCTAGAGTGTTGGGAGGAAGAGCTCTCCGAAGTACAATTACAAGCTTACAAACATGCTGATGAAGAATACAAGAAAATACAGAGTACCCTGGATGATATCGTAAAGGACACAGGAGGAAAGATTGTTTATAATGGAGACCAATTCACTGCATACCAGCTTCTTGGAAAGTAAGTTTATTTTGCTTAAATTATAAAGTATAATTTCTTCTACCATTAACAAATCTTAAAATTTTAGTTAATAGACTTTCCTTCCAGTCACAGACTTTGAGATCAATTAATGTTTGGTGCTAGGTTTCAATTTCTTTTTGATCATAGAAGTTATGTAGTTTGCAGTTTTAATGTAATTCTGTAGTTTTTATATAACATGAACTGCAATTTTTAGGCAACCTGTTTTGAAAGACTTGGAACGTCAAAGTGCTGAAATTATAAGATCAAGATCTCGGTCTATGTCTATATCTAAAGAATCAAAATCTGGCAAAAGAAGTGAGTATCAATATAACATTATAATTAAATATCATATATCCACAAGTCTTTATGATAATGATAGATTTAAACCTGAATGCACATTTACAATTCAAGGGACTTTGAACTATCATTTATTGTAAAATCATACATATGAATTTTCTTTTTTACATAATAATCATTAAATGGTTTTGGTGCATTTGTTGTGAAAATAAAGTATCTAATGATCGTATAATGTGGTAATGTTTCAGCACGAAGTAAGCGTGATCTATCAAGAGATATAAGTGTGAGTCCAGAGCCACGTCCCAGCAAAAAAAAGAAAAAGGACAAGGAGAAAAAGAAAGAGGAAAAAGAAAATAAAGATTTTACAAAAACTAGAGATAAAACATTGGCTCCATCAAGTGAGTATTTATTGCTTTCTATTATATATTTCTATTTTATATATTTTTATTTATATATTTCTTTTATACTTCTGTATTTGTTTTAATCCCTATTTCAATTGTAGATGTGCACAGTGTGGTTACCAATATTCGGCCCTCTGAAGCAACTGCAGTTGGTGGCTTGCTAACTGGAACAGCAGCAAAGACTACTGCCATAGTGGACCTAACTAAAGATGATAACAATAAAAATGTGGCTGATTCTAAAGAAGTTGCTTTCAATAAATTGCAAGGTATCTTAAAAGTTGCTATTAACAAAAGTAATGATAATTTTATAAAAACTAGGTTTTATTATTATGCTCCTAAAGCTTCTTGTGGTAATAGAAAATAATCATTAAATTGATAATATTATTTATATATTTGTTTGTATTAAACTGAGGAAGGATATTGAATGTTTAGGAAAGACATTCCCGTCGCTAGTCGTAGTAGCGCGACCATACTTGCGATCCAAAGAGACGACAGCCTCGGACCGCGCCTCTCTTGATACCAAGGTTAAATCGGTACTAGTGCACACACCAATGAAGTTTACAGAATGGCTCATTCAGCAAGGATTAGTACGCTCTGAGCAATGGTGTGCTATACATCGTGGAAATAAGCTCAAGCTGGGTTTGTATTTTTACATTTTGAACTATTCACTCATTGTTGTAATATTTATCGCAATGCACCGATGGCCTAACAAGGTGTCATGGATGGAGAACTGCTTACCTCTGTAAGCTGACTGCTCATTTGCCACATTTTCATATAAAGAAAATCGATTAGTGTTACCATAAGAATACAAAAACAAGTTGCACAAATAAAATGAATGGTTCCTTAAATTTAAAACTACTCAAGGCAGAAATAATAAGACGCTATACAATTCTTGTACTTTATGTTTCCTACTTATTCTTTTATCGTGATTAAAACTTACCAATACTGTTAGCATCGCTTTCACCTCGATGTTTGTCGTTCTACAACTGAGCATTTTTTAAGGCATTTTGTGCAGAGGGGTATTTCCAAACCAAATACGACTTGGGCACTTTCAAGAAAAGAGCATATACATTCTTTAAAGGCTGGCAACGCACCCCCGGCTCTGTAAGGTCTAGGGGTGTCTATGGGCGGAGTACCGCTTGCCCTAGGTGAGCCGCCTGCTCGTTAACCACCGTTATTACAAAAAAAAAATAGCACAATATTAATAATTGGTGCATACAGTCGAATCAGTTTTATATTATGATTTCAGGCATGTATTCAGACACAACCAAGTTCCCATATTCAGGCGGGTATGTATGGATATCGGAGTGTTGCCCGACCCGTTTTGTGTCAGTGTTCTCGAGTTCAATCTTCGAGGGTGCAACGTTTCCTCCTAGCGTGCTGCTGAAGCTGATTTACCATTGGGCCTGTCAAACGAACGTTCAGAATGTGGTCCAATGGGTCAAAGTAGATAACCTGTATGTGAAGGGCCTTTTCACGTGGCTGCGCGGAGTATGCACAGCTGCCTCCCATCAGCACCTGCCTTTGCTGGGCGGACCCAGTAAACCCGTTGAAGTAGGTGTAATCTCACTGGGTACCACGTCTCACGATGGTACACAGCGACAAGTCAAGGTCGAAGTACTTGGCGTTCTCGATCTCGCAGATAAGTTGGTCAGTGGTTTAATTATTGTTTGAAAGTTTATCTGGTTTTGTTTATAAGTCCTCCATTTTGAAATGTATGTTAATAATATATTTCATATTGCAGATACGTCTACGGGCTGTGGAACCCCTAGCCGAGCACGAAAAGAACTACAAGAAGCGCTTCCAAAAGATCCTAGAGCCGTTGAATGACTGGGTGCATCCAGGAGCGGTGATTCTCACAGACCTGACGGTGGACAAGAGCACACTTCACGGCATGGGTTTCAAGAATGTGCTGCAGTCGTCGTCGCATGGCGACTCAGGCAAGCACTCAAACGCCAACATTATGGAGTACCTGCGCCGAATAGTTCCGCGAATGTTCCAAAATACGCTCTCTCTTCTGTCGCGTCAGATCATTCAACAGTTCTTGGATGAATTGGTGTGGCGCGAGCGTTTTGGCTCCACACCGGGACAGGCCTTCGACAATATTGTGGCGCACCTCGCTGAGCAAACCAAAATTGACGCCAAGGATTGCATTACCGTGCGCCTTAATAAGATCGCCACGAACCCCTTCAAGAATTGGAAATATCCCAACAAGGTATGTCGATACATATACAAAAGTACACGTAAATACAATTATGAAAATTTTGTACTTTTGAGTAAATAATTGAAGTTGGTTATTATTTTAAGTAAACTGTTGTTATTTTATTCTTTAGGCACGATTAAAGTGTTTTGTATTATGGCATAATACTGATTGGTTAGATTCGACGTGCTATTTTAGTTAACGGCCAAGAGTTTTTTTTTATTCTATAAGGAAATGGTGGCAAATGAGCAGAGGAGGCTCATCTACGACAAGCCGTCTTCCGCCCATGGACGCCCCTGCCCTTGCACAACCGGTGCTTTGTCGGCCTTTAAGCGTGTACGTATACCATGCTTTCATACAGCTGATGACGACTATTTCATATAATAAGAACATACATTTATAAGTGGTTTTTAATAGTTACTATTTAGTTGACTTTTATTGCGAAATATTAACAATGAGCTATTGTAGAAAAAGGATAAAGAAGCTGAAGAAACTGTTGAGCCGGAAATGGGTCGTGGACGGCGAAGTCGAAAGAGGAAGGAACCTACACCGCCGCCCGCACCCACTCGCAAGAAGAAGAAAGAGAAGACTCTCTACATCGATGAAGATGACGACGAAGAGGTAACTGATTTTTTTTTATATTAACGATGGCAAACGAGCAGGAGGCTCACCTAGGGCTAGCGGTCCTCCGCCTATGGACACCCCCACGCCCTTGAAGAGTTGCGGGTGCATTGCCGGCCTTTATGGAAAATGTACGCTTTTTTCTTATAGGTTCTCAAGTCCGGAATTGGTTTGGAAATATCCCCGCTTGTAGCTGATTCCACAGAGAGGTAGTGTGCGGCATAAAATGCTTTAAAAACTTTATTTTTTAAATAGAATGATATATTTCTATTCTACATAAATACAAAATGCAGCTTGTTGAACCAGTCTACCACCATTTCCAAGCTAAGAAGAATCGGCGAAATAAATTCAGTGGGTGTAATATTTTTGCTTCCGTGGGATATTTAAAATATCAAAGTTACTAAGGTGGGTGGACAATGGAAGGCCGCGCTCCTTTGAAGGCCAATTATCAAAAAGTTGTAGTTACAGACATGTAAATACATATCCCTTCTTCTACATACTAAGTTCCATCAAACTTAAGGACAAATATCGATCGCGCCGCTTTTGTAGATTTTTGCTTTCGACGTTACAATTGTTATTCGCGCGCACAGCAAAACGTAAGTTTTTAGACAATAACCTAGTTTTATCTCATATATTTTCACTGTGAATTGTCGTATAAGAACATATTTATGGTGCTAAAGAAAAAAAAACATAGTTTGGCTCAAAATAATAGAACAAAAACAAACAGTAAAGGATCCTTAATAGAGAAAAAGAAAAGTGTAGAAGGAGATGAGAAAAACTGGTACTGTCACGCATGTGGCGAGTGTAAAATAGAAGACATGAGCCAATGTACCGAATGTGAAAAGTGGTATCACGAGGATTATATGGGTCTTTTAGTTTCTATTATTTTATTATAATTGATATGAGAAAGTCATACTCATAATTGTGAGCTTGGCCTTCCCAGGAAAATTTTGGCCTTACAAAGAACGGACCCATAAGGCCATTTTGAATAAAAAAAGTTTTTAATTTAACTACAAGACGTGTTGGCAAGTTATTTGATGCCAATATAATACTCATTAAAACTGTTTTTGAGTAACTTCCATTATTATATTCTTAATTATTCGCCGGTGTTCAAGTAATGTTCGTTGAGTAGTTTATAGATGATAAAAATATGTTGAGCTTTTAAAATTTCCCTTATTTATTATGTAGTTTTAGTAAAAGCGAGTTTATTTATTGTTATAAGTCTATTTTTAACTTTAACGACTGATATGGCCTTGGTTGGAGCCGTGTTCCTTGCTAGGCTATTTGGAAGAGCTTAATAAAACTTAGCTTTCATAAATAGTGATTAAAGTTAGATAAAATAAGTGATTTATATGGTGCACAATAAAACAAAGTATTAGTTCATAAATTGTTTCCTTCATTTATCGAGTAAATAAACGAATAATATACTTATAAAACGAATAATAACCTCCGACAGGTATTAATGGAAGTCCAAGGGACAGGCCTATGTCCAGCAGTGGACGTCTTACGGCTGAAATGATGATGATGATGATGAAATGAATAAAAAGGGTTTACTGGTTATAGTTGCCTTCCATGTTCCACCCACCTTATATAATAATGAACACCTTATTGCCAAGGCTTGACATCATTTACAAAATCATTAATACTATAGTATGATTTATCACACAAACGTCACTTAACAGTTTTTTTTAAATTTATTTACAGAAATATTTGTTTTTTTTTATTTTATTTTATTCCATGTTAACGCTTCCTTTCAGATATACAGCGAAACCTTATATATATAAGTTTGGCTCAAATAGTTAAATGGAACTTTTTACCTAAAATGCTTTAAATAACGAAAAACCTTTTGATATATGTATAATGTAACAATTTAACATAATAAAAGCATAATGCTTCAGTTATATTACGTAGGACAACATTTATGTCTTAGTGCTTATGTAGGTTTAATTCGAATATATTCGCGTGTAACTAGGCGTACGTACTTATTTTATAATAGTTGTATATTCGATTATATTATTACAATTTTTATAATATTTGTCCCTCGCGTGGCTACAGTTATCATTTACCTTACAGTTATTACTTACCTGGTAAAAATATAAATAATTACCATTTATACATCTCGGTTCTTTATTTCTTTTATTATTGCAGATCCCTCTTGCACAGCGCCGAAACAAAATAAAACAAGAGAAGAACAAAGAGGCAGAGAGCAGCGTTTCGGGACGCGGGCGACGCAAGCGGGCCAAGTCTTACATCGACGTGGACGAAGACGACAATGAGCTGGACATCCCACTCAAAAACATCAAGAAAGAGCTCAAAGCGGACGAAACCGTCTCGCTTGAGCGTTATTACTTTGGCCAGACTCAAGGCAGCCCATCTGAAGATTTCCCTATCGCCGTTGAGGTTAATATAAAGACACTTTATTGCACGCCAAAGAAAAATATACATAGGTTGAAAGAAAAGAGAAGTACAATGGGCGGTCTTATCGCTCAAAGCGATTTCTTCCAGGCAACCTTTGAGAATAATTAAAAAAATATACACAGTGGCGCACAAAGGAACACACTAATATTTATATGTTACACTAAACACAACAAAACATACAAAAGAACAACAAACCATACACAAAAAATAAATAAATGAAGTAGACAGTAAAAGATAACACATAAAATAAATAAAAAGAAAAGATATCTTGTTAGGATTAGTTTATTACATCTGGCCAGTAGACATAAGTCATTGGGCAAAGGCATTGAATAACGATAAAAATGTTTGCAGTGCTCCGAATGTAGTGAGCAGTTCTCAGACAGTGCAGCCCTGCAGCGGCACGTGTTTGAGCACGTGGTAACCGGAGAAGGCGCTCAATGCGGATACTGCCTAGTACGGTCGCCACCTGACGAGTTGGACAAACATCTGCAGCAGCGTCACCCCGTTGACACCAAATCACCAGATCTGTTCACATACGCCTGTCTGATTTGTGAGGTGCGCTTCGCAGCCGTGTTGACTCTGGCCGCGCATATGCAAAAGACGCATGCACCACGCGAGCTGCCATATGCCTGCCCCGCCTGTCCTTACCGGGCATCCGCGCACCGCGCAACATTGGACCATATTTACGCCGTCCATCGCCGTTCAACGGAGCTGTACTGCCCGCACTGTCTCAAGGCTGTTCCCATATACGCGGACGGCTGCGAGCTGCGAGCCAACCTCTCGCTGTTCCTGGACCACCTCCGGCAGCATCAGCAGTCGCAGCTAGAGGTGCGTTGCAACCGCTGCGTGCTTCGCTTCCTGCATCTCGGTAAATGCTCTTAAACCACCTCCATATATTCTTCTATTAGTCGAAAGAGATATAGTATAAGAGACTTTTTCCATTCCCTTTACAGGCCAACTTAAGGAGCATCAAATACGCGATCACAAATCATGGGATGATACCCTTCCGCTCTGCTCTGAGGAACATTTGATTAATTTGCCTAAGGTAAAAAATATTTATCATATACTAATAATTGCATAAATGTATTGTTTATAACTAATGCGCGAATAATTCTAAATTCAGACCAAAGCCCGGCCACCAGTGAAGGACTCGACCAGCCACACAATTGGAGAGACGTTCGAAGGACTTACGCTAATACTACCGGCGGGTAGGCTGTGTCGTGAGTGCGATGCTCCCCTCGAGGGCGATAAGCATTTCTTGGGCGTAACTTCTTGCTCCAAGTGTTCGTACGTGACGTCATGCTATCGCGCCATGTTGCGTCATAGCGGCTACTGCGCCGGGCCGCATTCTTTGGAGGACGCACCCCGGCCCGCTCCGAGTCTACTGCACTGCATCTGTGGTCACTCCACGTCTGTCGGCACAGATATGCTCACCCACTTGCTCGTTACTCGCCACTCTACTGCCTACGCCTCAGAAGAAGAGGCGCGTGCCAACATTGCTGCAGATCCAGCCGCCTCCACAACGGCTCCAATTATCGTACAATCTAAAAGCTTAGATGTTGTCAATGAATCAGTAGTAAGTGCCTTTCCATTTTTCTAAACCGTTTTCTTTTATGAATATCGGAAGGTAAAAGAGGTTTCTCAGGTAGCATAAGCAGTCTATTGCGAGTGCAATGCCGGCCTTTTTTAGATACACTCTGTTTTTGAAGGTCCAGTTTCCAATTTTTTATACTGCTTTATTTATTAATTGTATATTGGCTATTGTTTCTAAAGTAGTCTAGATGAAGTAATATGTACTTAAAATTTATATGTCTTGTAGGAAGAACCAAAAGAGACTTGTGAAATAGCAGAGAGAGTTGAAAGTGAGGAAAATACGGAATGTCGCTTATCACCACTAGCAGAGTACGCACCAGCGTCCGTTATCAACACGCAGCTTTCGTTGGATGACCTAGCACCACCTTCGCTGTTACAGCAGGACCAGGTATATAATAAAAATTTCTTGGGAATGGAAAAGTTAAAAAGGATTATAAATTCATTTTTTATGAAGAAAAATGCTATTATTGTGAGATAAATGTTTTAACTTTATTTTGTAAAATGGGATAAATTTAAGCCACTGCGCTTAATTTTAAAGTGATTCAATAAGTATATGAATGTATCTTTAGGATCAGGAGTTGGCTCGCTATGAAGGTCCTTTGGCAACACCACGACATGATGAGCAGCATTATACTCTTGGTGATTTTGAGCCACTGCCGCAAGAGCCTCTACCCCAGACTGACTTTGAACAACTTTAACCACTTAATTGTATTATTTCTAATTAATAAGGTATATTTCTAGAAATATATGGTCTACATAATATACATCATAATTAAATCCATTTGTTGAATTTTGATTTAAATTAAACCTAAATAATGCAAATATTTCTTGTTTCAGTATTAAGTTTTCAAGTACTAGAATAATAAAAATTTCCTTGCACTATTAAGGATTTAATGTTTATTTTACCACATGACACTCGTGTATTAAAACAAATTTATTTTAAATTTCTTTAAATATTATATTGGTGTTCATAGAAATAGGATTAAGTAGGAAAGGGTATTGACACAAAAAAGTTAACATTTAGCTATTTTCTTTTTGTGTTTCTTTTTAAACATCAAAGTGACTTTATTACATACTCCATAGCTTTCAATGTTGCTGTTATCATCATCTAATATGATTGCATCAAAGCTTAGATCATAGACCTTCCAAATGTATTTCCATGATATCTTAACTTTAGGACCATTTCTCTGTTGTAAAAGTTCAAAATGACGAGCAATTGATTTTTTTAATGATCTAACTGTAGCATTCTGTGGTACCTAGAAAAAAATAATGCTTTGTTTAATGTTTAATATATTAATACTTGACACTAAGATTAACTTTATAAACTTACAATTACTTTTAAATGGGGCTCACTTTCTCGAGAGATAAATATTGAAATACATTTTCCATGTTCAGCTGCTGTCTAAAAAATATTTGTGAATTAGCAAAATATATATATATATTAACATGCTTATTTAAATTTTAATATTGTTGTTTATTACACTTAGTACACTTTTAGTACTTTATTACAGTTTAGTACACTCTCAATTAAATAAGTATGAATATTTCAGATATTAGCATTGATAACTTATATTCTACAAAAGATTGAATAGAAACAATACAAACCAGCAATAATATTTCTTCAGTTAATACATCCAATGGCAAATCATTCAGTAAAGGATCACAGCTTATTAAAGTGCAAAGAGATGATTTGGTCACTTCAATAACTTCGTCGTGTGTTAATGTGGTTGCAATATTATTTTCATCTTCCATTTTTTTTACAAGCAATTAATTATTAAAAATCTGTTATAAAAACTTTAAAATATTGCGTAAAAGACGTATAATTTAATTTTATAAACTAGTACTGAATACACATACAATAAGTTTTGTTTACATTTTATAAAGTTTTATGCGACCACGGGATCTAGCTGTTTTGAATCGATGATGTTTTTTTAGTCTACATTGAAATTAGACTATTTCAAATCACGTTTAACTAAATAATATCACTTGAATGAAGGTGATTATTTAATTAAATTATTTTCTAAGTTCTTTTGGAATTCATCGTTCAAGTTTGCCTTATAAAATCTTGGAACTGATATGATATTAGCATCGAGGTAGTACAAGTGCTCATTTCCACTATGTCGTCTGTCGGTACGATTTTTTATCGTGTCTCGTAATGACAGAACATTTTATAAAAAGCTATTCACACTTGTCCGATTGACACAAAATCGTCTTGTCGGATCTGACAACAAAATCGTTAGTTTATGTATGACAAAAAATGTTGAGTTTTTGTCAGCCCTCCCGTTTGGAAAATAATCTTGTCGGATCAACACTCGCATATAATCGGAAATAATTCATTACAACAAAAGTATGGCCGGTAGCAAATAGTCTTTCACAAAAAAAAACTACAAATCAGTCTAGCTTGAGCCGCTACACGTAAAAACCTTTTTGGGAATTCGTTACGCTGTATTACGAATAAACAAAGACGGAAGAACTTCTGAAGTTTTCTTTAAATGATGAATCACCATCAAGAATACAATAATCGTGATGTCAGCTATGCCGACGTTAAACCCATTCAAGCAAATCAAATTCCACTTCTGAGGTCCCCGCGTCGTTATACACGATCTGCCGTAAATAATGGATACCCTTCAACCTGGGGTTGGTCTGGATGTGGGGCTCTAAGAAAATCGTATTTTCTTTCTACTGTTGTCAACCTTTTTAAAATAGCGCAATTTTTATACTTTTTATAAATTTCGCTACCTTTTTCATCAATTTCGTTGCCATTTCTGTAAATTTACATGTTTTTGTATGATATTTTTACTATACTCCTGAAGACCCTATTATTTAATTAAGTACATATTGGATATTTTTAAGGTTATCAAAATCATTAACAAAAATCGTAATTTTAAAATGTTTTCTTAATTTTACGAAAAATAAATAAAAATAAAAATTACGCTAATTTTATATAGTTGAAAACAGAGACAGGAAAATACTATTATCCATTATTTAGGACAGACTCTGTATATGATATAGCATCTCCTTCCTTATACTACCGCAATGGATATTTCATATTATACATAGTAGTTCTATGGCACCCGTATGAAATATATTCTGTGGATGATATTTAGAATATTTTTTGTTTGACAATCATTTATTACAGAGGCCAAAAAATGAGAAGACAATAATTGACGTACCTACATAGACAGACATACTGTGATCTGCTGACGGCTCTTTGCAAAAGCCATACAAATAACAAAATTATAATGAATCACAAAAAATATACAAATTGTTAATTTTTCAACGTTAAATTAATAACGTCTACTAAATATGGAGGCAGTACCAAAATTAGCATTCATTAGCTTTGAGCTAAAGGTTAGCCCTGAAAATACGCATTTTGGGCCAAAACTGAAACAGGTAAATTGTTGAACTCAATAATAACATTTAGGTGAGAGTTCGTCTTGTGTTTGAGTTATCAGATTATTTTGTTTTTAGTATATAGCAGAAGTATATCGCGAAGATCCTGAAAGCTATGGAAATGAAATGCATCTATTGGAAGGGCTGCGTTCTGCTGCTGTGCGACCTACAATCGATGCTGCAGGACTCAAGGCTTTGAATAGATATTTCTGTCAATTACGAGCTATGCAAAGTCGATTTCCTATGGGTAAAGGACAATCTGCCGCATGCACTTTTGTCTGGTAAAATAGTCTAATTACATTATCTTTTTGTTATTGATTTATTAATAGTTGCATAAGCTGTGTTGATGCATATTGCATTTAAACATATTGTAACTAAACAATTAAAATATATTTTTTTGCAGGAAGGATTTGTATGCAAATATGAACTGTACATTAGCTGACTTGAGGTTTGAGATGGCATGTATTCTATATAACATTGGGGCTCTCCATACTCAATTGGCCGCATCTGAAAGTCGTTCATCAGCTGACAGCCTTAAACAGGCTTGTCAGCACTTTCAAAATGCTGCATGGGCTTTCCAATACTTAAGGGAACTATACCCTCAACCATCTGGTGCAGATATATCTTCAGAGATCTTGAAGTTGTTGCAAGAAATATGTTTTGCACAGGCACAAGAATGTATATTGGATAAAAGCAGACAAGATACAAGAAAACCTAGTGTTATTGGTATGATTGACATATCTAAAATATAATATATATTTTAGCTTCAATTAATACTAATAAAAATATGTTTGAACCTGTAGGTGCTGTAGCCACACAAGTCCTACATTTCTACAAAAACTCAATGGCTATCCTTGGCCCTTCAACAGGAACAGATAATATCCATGAGATAATTGGGACAAAACTATATAACAACTGGTATCGCCATCTGTCCTTCAAGGCATTCTACACTGGTTGCATTGTTGCACTTTATCAAGGTAACTTTATCTATCTCTCTATATCATTTAAAATTTCTATAAAAAGTAGTTTTTTAAAAATAAATACATTAAAAAAACGGTAAAATGTCTATAAGTATTACAGTCAGTCGACTCACCTTTAAAGTATCATCTTACAATGGCTTATTTACCAGATGACTCAAAATGTTTTTCAATTTTTAAAGTCTCAAATTTCTCAAGTTTTATAGATATTTTTTAAAAGTCAATCCATTAAAATATATGAAAATAACAACTGTTTTATGTAGGCATAAATGCAGAAGAACATCAGAAAATGGGTGAACGTGTAGCTTACTACCAACTTGCTGTTGATAGACTAAATGAAGCTCGAAAATTGGCTAAATATATAGAACCAGTGCAAGTGACCCAGGAGGGTCTCACCTTTACCAATGATATTGTAGAGGGCAAGCGTAAGGCTGCTAAGAATGAAAATGAATTTATATATCATGAAGAAGTTCTTGATAAAGATATGCTAACTGAAGTCAAACCTGTTTGCTTAGTGAAAGCTGTAGCAATAAATTTTAATGATCCAGAGGTATATATTAATTTTAATAATTTTTTTACTAAACAATTTTCTAATTTAGAATTTGTTGAAATATGTATATAAATATTAATTTTTATTACAATTGAAGTATGAAGTTTTTAATCATTTAACTAGGTGTCAGGCAATGACGTGTTTTCACGTTTGGTGCCATTAGGAGCACATGAAGCAGCTTCACTATATTCGGAGAAAAAAGCCCAGTTGTTACGGCAGATTGGGTCCCAGGCAGATGCCAAAGACCTTGAGCTCACAGAGTTCCTTTCATCGCTTCAGCTTGATCAACTGGACCATCTCGATGATGATGATCAGAAGTGAGTCTATTATTTTGATATAAAACGGTTTCATTTTGCGTCAAGATTATACAGTTGTTTCTTTGCCAGTATATTTTCCAACCCAGCATTTAATGAATTTAATTGTATTATCGACACTAGATAAGATTATTGTTGTTATTGAATTACAATTATAAAAGCAGTAGAAAATATCTATTTCTAATGCCCATAGAACAATGAAATGAGAAATGAGCTAATATGAAAATAAAATGTGAATCATGAAATTTATTTGAACAATCAGCAGCTTATCTTGATGATAATATCAGTCATGAGGGTAATGACTTTAGTTGTTTATTTTCATTCGAAATTATCTTTCTCTGTATAAATTTATATTTTTACTATTTATCGTATTTATTTAAAATATATAGACAATCAATATAATTCTTTTACATTTGTAGGTAAAGTTCAATATTATAACAAACATTGCAGATATGTAGTTACAAAAATGTATTATTGTCAATGCAGTTAAAGCACGGTTTTTTTAGTTTAATGACAGATGATTTGGTATTGTTTAATATGTTAATGTAGTTGCAATAGATTGGAGTAATTTTATGTTATAACTTTAGTATCAATATTTATTTTGTAATTATAATTCTGTATCGTCCGGCGGTATATTTACAATACAAATACGACAGTAAGAAGAACAATAAATAACAAGACACAATCCATTAGTTTTATATAAATGTCGTGATTGAAACATTGACGAGTGAGTATTCTAATAAGTTTGTATACACACTTCAGGATACCTCAAGAAGTGGTGGACCGGTGCGCGGCCATGAACGCCGAAACCGACATGATCACAACTCTCGTCGATTCGATGAACGGTCTGGCCGAAGTCATCACTGACGTTGAACACACGCTTGCTGATATCAAAGCAATCATACAGGTATTTTATTATTTTTAAATAGTAAAGTGGGCAACCGATTTAATGGCCATTTAATTATTATAAAATAAATACAATATAGTTCACTGTCATCTTGTGAGAAACAATTTTTTTATGGTCTTGCGGGCAACGGAGCACGCAGATCTCCGATATAGTAAGAGTTTACCGCTGCCTATGGACAGCCGTGCCACAATCCGTGTTTTGGTTTTGTTTCTATTTTTAATACCGCTTAAGCGGTATAGTTTCAATCTTCAGATTTTTTTTATAGTATAGCGGACAACGGAGCAAGTGGGTCTCTTATATGGTAAGAGAACACCGCCGTCCATGAACACGTTTCCCTTACTATATAGGAGACCCACCTGCTCCGTTGTACACTATTATACTACATAAAAAAAGATAAAATTACTATTGCATACCCTTGACTAGGAAGAGAACGAGGCGGAGAAAGAATATCAGAAGAACATGGGCGCGCGTCCGCCGACGCTAGTGCAGACGGAGCTGGCTAGAGAGCTTCATAAGTACAGCGAAGCGCACGCCCGGACAGCAGACAGCAACTCGGTCCTACACAAGGCCATGACGCTGCACATCGCGAATCTTCAGCTCCTTGCTCGTCCGCTACCGGCGTTGATCGAATCGCTGCCCAGTATCGCCCGGCTGCCAACTCTCGATCGTGACGCCATGCGGGAAATGCGAAGGGTCTTAGCCAAAGCACACGATATGAGGACACAACGCGCGCAGCTACTGGATGACCTGCGCGCTGATATAGCCGCTGATGACGTTACAGCGCTGCTACTCGCTGACCCAGCGCGGGACCGCGACGAGCTCTTCGATCACGAGATCGAAAAGCATACGCCGAAGGTACGATATACCGGACTTAAGATAAATAAATGAATTATAAACCATAGTGTGTATTAAATAATTTCATTATATTCTAACTTAATATTTAGTACTAACTATTTTTTCTTTACGTTTCAGGTGAAAATAATTGAACAGAACCTAGCAGCGCAGGAGAATATAATCAATCGTCTGACTTCTCTTTACGCGGCGTATGGGGACTCACGCCGATTGCTCACTGACGTCTTGCGCAAGCGGGACACTATGCTTAACGGTAATACTTTTTAATTTTTGTTCACTGCAGTCCAATCTCCAGCCGATAAAGGCCGATAACACCTGCGGCCTTTCAAGTGCTAGGAGTGCCCATGGGGGAAGGGCTGGATATCCTAGGCGAACCACATGCTCGTTTGCCAATGTATCTATTTAAAAAAATCTGAAACTTTTCTTTTTTTAAACAGTATTTAATGGCGTGATGCTGGAAAAGAGGTTCAAGTAGATATCACGTGTATTTTTTTTATAACTTAAAATGAGAGTATTTGTAGGTATATACAAAAAATACATGTGATGTTGGATAAATGGATGGGATAGTCTTAAATCTCACCACATATCACCAAAATGGAGGGGATTAAAATGTTAAATAAAAGATATCAGATTAAAGGACGGCCTCTTAGGAGTTGTTTTCGTATAACAGCTGATCACATGAAAACTTGACTTCTTTCTGCCTATTTAATTTTTCATGCAGTTGAAATAAATTGAATGACATAATATCTCTCAAATTTACATCTTCAGGTCTAGTAACGTCGTATGACAGCTTTGGGGAGCTCGTGAATAAATCGACTAAAGGTCTGGAGTTCTACCGTAAGCTGCAGCATAATTTAACAGCGTTGTTGGCGCGGGCTCGTTCAGTGTGCCAAGTGCAACGTGAGGAGCGCGCTCAGCGTAGTAGTGCTGCGCCCGTCGCGAAGAGTCTTACTGCTACAGCCGCCACTCCAACTCTGTCTCCTACTCCAAACATTACTTCAATCTCCACGCCTGGTGCTACACCCAAACTGAAGGACTATCTACCCTACATGAAGAATAGATCGCTTTCCAGAAATATACCACCGCAAGGTAACGTACGCGTGCTCTTAACATTTCACACAACTAAAGAAAATTGTAATATAATAATAGAATTATGAGAACCTCGTATCTAAGTAGTGTTATAAGTCTACCATGAAGCGAAAGGTTCGAATCCCGGTCCTGATAATTATAATTTAATCGGTCTATGGAATCCATAAAAGTGAGATTTAGACTTATTTGTCTTGTGTTATTTCTTAAACTATGTTTTCTTACTATTATAAATCAAACCAACTACCAGTAAATGAACGGGCTCACCTATCCAAATCAAATAGTTAAGCTATCTTTGGACTATTTAGTAGATGGTTTATGTGAAATGTGCACAAAATCGGTCGAGTGGTTCTTCATTTATCAGATTTTTTGTAACAAATGAATTCAATATATGTCAGATCATTTTGTTAATGGGACATTCTGTCAAATTGTAATTTTTTATACGTAGCGAATCACGTACCGGGTCGCTAATATTTGTAAATTAATATTCTAGTGCCACCGGAGATTCAGTCAGTAGAGGCGTACCCCGAACCTGCTTGCCCTCCCTCGATTCGCCCTGCGCCCGTCGGCTCAGAAGGTAGGCGGTTACTATAACCTTTTAATGTGATTTTCACTCGTAGATATGCTGACGCATATCCTGACGCCCTAATTGGCCCGGTACACAGAATACTTATCGTGAAACTCTACTTGTACGGTGTTTCGCTGAGTGAAGATATCGGAAGCCCTTAAAAATGCCGCTGAACAGGCCGAAAAACCGAAGGCATACGCAATGCACGCACTGTGGCGGTTGTCCATGGGCGGTAGTGTTCTCTTGCTATATAGGAGACCCGCCAGATCCTTTGTCCGCTATACTATAAAAAAGTTTTTGCGCTTTTTTCATGCCAATGTATTTGTTACAGCCACGGACATTGGACAAGGTAGCCTCCCAGACGGCATGACACCACAGGGCTATGGTCGGTACCCACCCGCTTACGCGCCGCCGGACGATGATGCTTATTCCAACAAATACGGTTATTCCAATACTAAACCAGAGGAGATGCAAAACTACAATTATTCTGGATATCCCCAACAATTTGTGGCCCCGGTGCCGGAGCAACAAGGCTTCGCAGCCCAGAATCAGGCAGTCCCCGCCTCTTCCGCTCCGCTGCCTGTGAGCGGATTAACCCCTTACCACAATTACGAGTTAAGCAATAACTTCTCCCAGATGCATGTGTCGGCCCCAAAGTCGGATGTGAGCGGAGGCGAATACTCGCAGACATACTTTAGCGTTCAGTACCCACCCAGCTACTCTGATGTTGCCACATATAGCCGGGCCCCTCAAGACATTCAGACTAGCAGTACCGCATACTCGCCTTACGCCACGAACTATTCTTATGTTGCATCTGGAGCGGAGTATAGCACACCGGTCCCTCCCAACTCTTCCACCAACGTTTCTTCTTCAACCGGCTCTTATGCAAATTACTCCCAACCTCAACAGAATATCACAGGCGGTTACCCGTCCGTCTCAACTCCTGCACCTCAATACCAATCCTATCCGGTCGCATCTGATTCCAGCGTAAACTCATCAAATTACTACCCGAACTCTTTTAATACAAATATGTATTTTGCGGCAGATGGATCGAATCAGAACCTTAATGTTTCGAGTGGATTGTCAAACCAGTACGCTCCAAACGTTTCGAATACAGCCAGCGTTGAACAGCAGATGCCTCAAGTGCCGGTTGCTATTCCAGGATCATATGAGGTGCCAGCAGCCTCTTCTATGTATAATAATCCCGCTTTCGCTCAGATTGACGAACTAGACAAACCTATCAAATCCCATGCGAAGGGCGAAGCTTTATCCACTATGCCGCTATCGAGTTATCAAAATTTTAACATGAGTGCTGCTGTGCACTATTCCCCTGAACAAGTACAAGCGCCTCCAGCTGCTCAAGCCAGCGTCGATCCCAGCTCTCAGTATGGAGAAACAGCTGGGGTGCAGTATAACCAAAGCTACCAAAACCATCCCGGATATACTTACAACCCCGGTACCGGGAATTATGAGTACAGCTACGGCTCGCAAAATTCATATCTAAACTATGAACAGCAGACTAAAGTTATCCCTCAGCAGGATGTCCAAAGTCCCATTTGGCAGACAGGCAACGTGTACACGAATGCGGGAGTTTATAACACGGTTCAGTCCCCATCTGAAGCCCCGCAACCAGTGACAGCGCCTCAGCCTCAAGCTCAAGCTGAACAGAGCCAGGCTCAGCAAATGTACTACAGCCCCTCTGCCACCAACGAATACGTGCCTAGTGCCACTCCAGTAGTGACCCCGCCAGGTGAGATTGTTAATCTGTTAGATTAAATGTTTTTGATCAACATGTACATCCCAATATAATATTGTGTGTATTCCATGTATCATATTTAATAAACGGGTAAGAAATATTCACTGTATTTTATTTCTCCTTTCCTATTCCAGTGTCGGAGAATAATGATATAAGTGAGCCGGTTAACAGAGAAATAGAAGCGGCGCCTTCGCCAATAAGTGAGCCCGCGGTAGCAGAGGAGATAAGCGAACCGACAAACTTCGATCTTCTTTCTGACATAGACTTCAGCCTTGAACAGAAACCGCTAACCCCGGAAATAAATGTGCCACAAATCTCAGAAAAAGCAATAGTCGCTAAGCCTACGGCTGCTTCTAAAGTAGAACCGACTTCTGTAGAGGAGATATTAGTGAGACCGGCGAAGAGAGATATCTTCTCCGATCCGGGTCTAATCAACCGGTTCACACAGGAGGTGAAAAGTTTGCAAAAATTGACGGATTCATTTATGAACAAAACTACAGATGGGTTTAGTTTACTCGACGCTAAATGGAAAGATTTACAGGAGACTCAAGTAAGTAGCTATATAAATTTGTGAGGAGTTTGTTCAAAAGTATACTCAGCGTGAAATGGTATATGTACTGTTTCGCTGAGTGAGTGAGATATCGGAGGACCTTGAAATTATGCCGCTTAAGACAAACTTAATAAAACAAAGCACGGAATGTGGCGGGGTTGTCTTACCATATATCAGACCCACCTGTTCCTATAAAAAAGTTTAATTCTTGAATTTTAACAGGAAAATTCCAAAAAATCGAAACGCGTTGCTATGGAGCGATCTCGTAATGTATCCTCGGATGTCGTGCCTTATGATGACTCGAGGTTGACACTCAAATCCAACCCCCATGCGTACATAAACGCCTCATTATATAAGGTAAGGATGGGCATTTTCACAGCTCAATGTGATTTTTATTCACTACTAGATGACCCGGCGTGGGGTATATATGGCAATGTATATAGTAATATATACCCCATGGCATGTAAATATTAAGTAGAAATATCTACGATTTTTTTTAAGTTCAACAAATATGACTTTCTACTATAAGTGTGCGGGAAGTTCCTTATACTCGAAAGCGTTGTAGACGTTACTTTGTTTGTAGTATGATTTGTTTCAGTTTTAAAATAATCTTTATTAAAATAACAAATATATTTTACGCAAAAGCTGTCAGGATTGTATGAGGTCATTGCAGGTGCAATTAGTCATTCCAAAATAACAAATATATTTTGAAATCAAAAATATTTATCCATATTTTTACTATCAATTATGGCAGCTGAAAAACGTCAGGAGAAGATTACAAAAAATGGACAATACCTATATGTGTCAAACACTGCGACGCGAGAATTGTTTATACTTTATATTCTAATTTGCTTTCTGAATGTTGTAATATCTGAGAAAAAATATTATTCTTTAATTTTTTACAGCAACTAACGTCCTGGTGCATTCCTGTCGTGATAGCCAAATGTCCCGACGAGACAGACAATGAGATATTTTGGAGAGCGATATATGAGAAAAAAATTACTTGTATCGTTTGCTTACTTACGGAAACAGAGGTAAGTAAAATTTTCACTCTTTTCAAGAAACCTTTCACAAAAAAGACACAAAAGAATATAACTAAATCAACTTACTACATATGTATACGCAACTTTATAAAGTACCCTTTCAGTATAGAAAAGACTGCAAAAATATGGTTTCTTTTTCAGATGCAAGGCGCAACGTACTTCCCTTCGGCAAGTAACGAATTTCAGGCAGGCAGCGTAAAAGTGTCCTTGACGGCTACGCAAATTGGGGTCCATTGGACAGAGCGGCATCTTCAAGTGTCGTGCACGCCACACATGTACACGCATACGCTTACACACCTTCAACTGCACGTTGCGCCCACTAGGTGAGTGAGCCTTTAAAACAATATAGCACAAATAGATAGTCTACCCATAAGCCAGACGATCTTATAAAGATAGGCGGAAGACGCTGGATGCAGGTCGTCTCCGACAGGGATACAAGGAGGTCCGAAGGGGAGGCCTATCTCCAGCAATTTGCTTTCTACGGCTGAAATGATGAAGATGAGATAGTGAAGAGTTAAAAATCTAGAAACACTTTTCAGATATTTTAAACTATTATTATAGAAGGACGTCCCACGACGCGCTGGAAAACCGATCTCATGTAGGTCGCGGGCAACCGCTGGATCAAGATCGCAATAGGTGGGCGTCTTTGGAGCAGTCCTATGTCCAGCAGTGGACTTGATAGACCGATGATGATGATGAAATTATTATATTAAATGTTAATAAAGCTAAAAGCACATATGTTTTAGAAAAGATGTACAGATATTTTAAACTTTTCATATATTTCAAAAAAATCTCTAAAAGAACACTTTATAGATTCGTTTCAGATATAATATTTTCCGATATTGAACTATTTCCTTTATCGTTGCGCTCAGAATGTAGCTTATTTAAAAAATATGAAAACCCGTTGCTTCTGCGGAATTAAATACTTGTCTATTTTTAGTTAATTGCATAAAGAAATAAAGGAGTTAATATAATAACAAAAATAGTGCATAAATTGACTTTGTTTTTTGTGCTTACTCAAATCAAAACATCGAGCGGGTGTTTCTATGCACACCTAATTGTACATGAAAAGAGAAGTATAAAACAGAAAAAATGTAAAGATTTTATTTTATTTTATGATAATTGACGCAAATAATTTTCTAGGTCAGTGTGCTCGCCTCTAGTGCTAGTGTGTGATGCGGTGTTGCGGATATGTGGCGAAGCGACGGAGAAAATCGAGGGTGGCGTGTGCATTCACTGCGACGCGGGAGCCGGCCGGAGCGCATTATTGGCGCTGGTCCTTGCTCTTATTTGTCAAGTGCGCGCCGGCCAAGTGGAATTAACTGGTAAGTGCTATCGGAGAGCCAAACGAAAACTGCTTCAGCAAGCCCTATTAGTGGGTGAGCATATGCTGACTCGGGCCGGCTCGTCCAGTGATACCACGGGCTCACAGATTTCTCAGCGTGAAACGGTACGGTTTGTACTGTGTTTCGCAAAGTGAGTGAGGATATCGGAGGATAGAAACTATTCAATCCTTAGTGTTCGGGGCGTAAAAAGCCGGCAACATAACCAAACCGCGGGCTGTGGTACGGTTGTCCGCTATACCATAAAAATAAATATGTACAAAATTTGTGTATGATTTATATATAGAATTTGTAATTAAGGTTGATTGTATATTATTTCTATATGTTACGATTCCTATGCTTATTTTATATCGCCAAACTTACGGGCGTCTGTGAATTTTACTTTATTTTTCTTTACTAGAATTATTTTTGCAGATACTTTGTCGATGGCTTGTGCCGAGATGTGTAAAGGTCGCTGTGGGGTATTACCACATTCAGATCTTATTGTCGATATCTATCGTACTGCACTTTTCTATGCTCAGGGTGTATTATGCTCTGGTAAGCACATATATATTTTAGCAACGATTTAAACCGTTTAATAGCCGGTTTTATAATTCAAATTATTTCATACATGTATCTAATATTAATAAACTTACTAGCTACCTAAATTGAAGCACAAATTACAATTTATAAGCTCTTTTGCGTTTGTTTTAATATTATAATCACATTCATTTCGTAGGATCAACTATGTTCAACGGGGAAGCGGTATCAGTATCGGGCGTTGGTCTCGCACATGCTGGACCATTCCTGGGGCCCACGGCGGCAACACCGTCTTTAGCGGGTACTTCAACAGTAAAGGGGACATTAACTTCAGGACCTCCAGCAACAACAGCATCAACATCAGCACAGCGAAATAAATTCAGCCGCGAATCATTCGAGGAAATGCGTCAAGCGGCGGGACTGAAAAGCGGCGATATGAAAGATCCACTAAACTTCCTAGATCCGCTTTGGACACTCAAAAAGAAGTAACCTGAAAACTAAGAGCTTGTTCAGAAAGGGCGAATTAGTCGCGATTCTCTCGCGCGCATCACGCGTGAGCAGATGGAGAGTTAAACCAAGCGGTCTGGTTGTGGTTAGCTTACCGTCGCTGGAAGAGACAAAAATGGGGGAAAATAGAATGTATTTAGTGCATGCAATTTTTAATGATAGTATGACAATGTATGTTTGAAACTTTATATCCAAAATTAAGACAACATGAGAATTTCGTCTATAAACAATTCCGTGGAACTCGCTCTGAAGTTCGCGCGTGAACTGAACGCAACAAGGCATCGCTACAATTTCGCCCCTTCTGGACGTGACCTAAAATCACAGACGTTATAAGATATTAAACCTACAATGTGCTCTGCATATTTTATAAGCAGGGTTTCCCCAATCTGTGGTCCGCGAGTATATATGGGAATCCGCGGTGTCATCTCTATAAATACATAATCTGATTGTTTTGCTGTTTATTATGGGTCCGGGCAAAACTTAAATGTACAGCGGTTCGTAACTGAAATAGGTTGGGAATCGCTATTATAAACAACGCAGTTAAAACTATAATTTTTAAAAATTTCAATTAAATTTATTCACATTTATTATAAAATTTTAATTTAAACCTCATCCTCTAAAATATTTAATTAAATTTTTTCATAATTATTAAATTATTACAAAATTAATATAATTATAATTTTAAATTATAAGCAATCGCTATTATAAACATTCAAATGCAGGTTTTAAGTCGGCGAAGCTCAGTGTTCTGTGTATCCTTTGTGAAGGAATGTGATTTTTGGTTTAATTCGTATAAAGTTATATAATGTTTTTTTGGTTTATATATCTTATTAACGTCTATAACATTCCTTTACAATATGAATTACGGCTAGATGTAAGATCTCACTGTTTAATTAAAGTTTTAGAAGGCATCTTGTGAATGGCTTATATATTATTTATTAAGTTAATTAATTCAATTACTCATATACTATTTAGAACATTTTCCATGATTTATGTCGATTAATAAATGTTATAAATTAGGAATTACATTGATTTGTATTAAAATTTGTAGCTTTAATATCATAAGTTTATAATGTAATGGCCGATTAAACAGATTAATGTGTGGCCTTTGGATTGCAAATGGTATTATATTATTGGATTTAATAAAATGTGGATTTTTACTCAAATGTTA
Organism: Delias oraia; assembly: GCA_018230265.1. NCBI lineage: Eukaryota > Metazoa > Arthropoda > Insecta > Lepidoptera > Pieridae > Delias > Delias oraia. Next base: position 48,148 of record DWCF01000383.1, read on the forward strand.
TTTTTTTTATACAATTGATGGCAAACGGTCAGCGAGGAGGCTCACATAGGGGAAGTGGTTCTCCGCACATGGGCGCCCCCACTCCGTGCAGAACAGCGGGTGTGTTGCTGGCCTTTAAGGAATGTGGAAGCTCTTGTGCGCTCGAGGCCGATGATGGGAGACTATGTTTCCGCGCCATAAGTCATCACTGGTAATATACACTGGTTAAAGACCTTCATCTAAGGCGCTGAAGTATGTCGGACGAAGACGTTGCGTAGTTTCCCAAACGCTGCCCAACCGAGTTGGATTCGGCGGTTGACCTATTTCTCGAAGTTGGACCTACGTTAGCCTACCTAAGTGAAGCAACATCTCTACGCAAGGCCCAACAGTCAAACCGATCGGAAAGCAAAAGCACTCCTAGCTTCTTGGAGGCTAATTTGGCCTTGTCCTTCAGATGTCTGCGAAATTGAACATCATTCGAAATGCTGACGCCAAGTATTCCGATACTAGTTGAGGTGGACAATGGGGTGTTCTGGAAGGACTTTTTAGCGATGAATTATTTGATTTTCTTTATATCACACAATATTTTAACTTTGTAAGGGTTTTGATAATTAGATGAAATTGAAGATTAAATTCGCACTTTACAAACATCACGCGGCTTCAATATAAAACAAATTAAAACAACAACCATTTTTATATCTTTAATCAAATTTGAATCTTCTAAGTTTTCAGTTCTCATTAAATATAATAACAATCATTTAAATACTCCGCTGGTTTATTTATAATGGACG
>DWCF01000384.1:0-48897 GCA_018230265.1 Delias oraia
CCAAAATCATGGAAAATATATGACAATTCCTTTTTATCATAAATGTATTATCATTTTTATCACAGTGCTATAATTTTATCCACGTGCAAACTTTTGTTTTTGTTTACATTTCAGTATGAATAGATTTATATTTTTGTATTTTAGTTTGTCATATCAATTCGTATTAACTGCTTTTAAGTAGACACATAAAGATACTTAACAAAAAGAATCATTAAATCTAGCAGCATTAGTTATTTTAATTTATATATTTTTTAATTTCATTTTCTACCAATCTTTTGGATCCAATCTGACACAGGTGTTAACTGTAAAACAATTAGTATAAATTGTACACCTTTGATACTTCAATTTGATACTTCAGTCCAAGAGAGAGGCCTATGTCCAGCAGTGGACCTCTTGCGGCTGAAATGATGATGATGGTGATACTTCAATTAAATTTATTCATTACTATGTATACATTTTTTAAGATTTAAGACCCTAGAAAGATAATATATGGGTTATTTTGAAAAGAAGGTTCTCATATGGTCTTGTTTATCTCCTCTTTGACTTTACCAGCGTACATAATATGCCCAATTTACGTAAATTACAGTGAAAAATAATAAAAAAACCAGCTGTTATATATTGGAAATTCTTTATCTAAATACAGTTTGATAAGATTATTGTTGTTTTGCATAGCTGACCTACCTCAAGTTACAGTCAAATTATTCCAATAAAACTTAATAAATTGATTTAACTTATATATTTATAAATGTGATCTATGAATAATTATTATAACGAAACAGTCAAATGTTATTTTTCTACTAAAATAATATATTTAATGATTTGGTTGTTGAATTCTAAATTCAACATTGATAACTATCATAACTGATCTTAGTTATGATATTGGTCGGTATGTATATCATTTTCAATAGTAGTAAATTGGTGCGTTTTTTATTCTAAAGCGGACAACGGAGCAGGTGGGTCTCCTATATGATAAGAGAACACCGCCGCCCGTGAACAACCGCGCCACAGTCCGCGCATTGGTTGTGTTGCCGGCTTTTTACGCCGATTAAGCAACACTTTTAAGGGCATCCGATGTCCTCACTCACTCTGCGAAACACAGTACTAATACCGTTTCATGCTGAGTATTCTGTGAGCCCGTGGCTCAATTAGAGCGTCAGCTTATGCTTCAGCATGGCTCTCCTACAGGTGCTATCTACACTTCGATACTTATAAGAAATATTACTTATTTTACACACCATGCACTCTTGACTTTTTCTAAGTAGACTAAAAATTATGGCATACTTAAGTAGACTAAAGACGAAATAGCAATAAATATTGTTTATAAGTTCTAACATAAACTGTAACTATGTTTTTATCTTATAACTTCACTTCATCGTCGATATCTTTACGTATTGGTGTAGGAAGTATAATTTGTTCAATTCTAAAATTCTAAAGGAATACAATTTTAAGAATAAAACAAAATATATTTCCTATATGAAAAACAAAGCAAAACAAAAAATTGTTAAGTTGCATATGAATATCCTTAAAATAACCTTGCACTCAAGGTTATCTGAAGTAAAACCTATCAGATAACACTGAAACAACTAAGATATTATGCAGCAAGATTTCTTTATTACACGTTTTCGTACATAATTTAGGCTTTTAAATGATAAATTATATAATTATCTGTTTTGATATCCATTATGGTAAATATCGGTTATTATAAATTATTATAAATAAATATCGGTTGACATAGCTTCGTAAGTGTAACAAAGTAAATATTCATTATATTATTTTTCGTGACTTGATGTGGATATATACAGTCTATAATTTGGAAATATATACATTATAGATTATTCAGACTGTTTTTTGAAATGGAAACGGTGGCAAACAAGCAAGATAAGCGGTTCTCCGCCCATAGACACAGCTAGGCCTTGCAAGGCGGTAACGCAACCGAGTGCGTTATCAGATTTTAAGCGATAGATTCGCTCTTTTTTATTAAGGTCTTCAACTCGTATTGGTTTCTGATTCCACGGAGTAGTGGTGCACGTAACAAAGTTCCTTAAAAACGTTATTGTGGAACGAAAAACATGGAGATGTGATACGGATAAAACTTTACATTCTTCCTCGATGTTAGTTGATGAAGAATTTCAAAATTGATGATTAATTAACATATATTTTGAGATTATACGGCTTATATTTTTTTAAAATAGAACCATTTTTATTTAACTATTTGCGAAAAGGGCCTATTCAAAAATTGTGAAAAATATGTGTTGGTTACGATAAAAGCTGTTATAAATTAGCTGATGTGGCCGAATGAGAGTATAAAGCATCGTACACCATATTTCATTTCAAAACTGAGCTGTTCTTTCTTGAAATAGCTTATATTTTGTAACTTTTTACGCAATTATTTTGTTCTACCTCTGATTATCTTACTGTAACTAAGATAGATAAAGTCTACGCAGTGGAAGGGTTTGAGGTAGAGCTACCGAAACTAAGTAAAGCCAATGGTTGAGGTTGTGTTTATAATTTGGTCGCTATGTTTGATAATATTCGCTATAAATTCCCTGTCAATGTTATATGTATATATTTGTTTTGAATTACACATTTCCTGTCCCACAGAACAGTGGATACTAGACAAATTATTGAAAAAAGACAGGTGGTAATTTTTTAACCGCATTTAAAAATATTTTTACGAGTTAAAATACGCACAATGTTATGCTATTAATTTATACCTTTCATACATTTTTATATAATAAAGTGTAATTCTTTATGTCATTTTCCACCCGTGGGAGAGCCATGGTGAAGCATATGCTGACGCTCGACTTGGACAGGTAAATAGCATGTCCAAATAGTTTGCAAAATAAAAGTCTATAATTTTAAGAATGTGCACTGTATTATATTTTTTTTATTCTATAGCGGACAACAGAGAGACAACAGAGAGCGGACATTATAGGACAATACAGGAGATCCTCCGCCCATGAACTCCGCGCCATAGTCCGTGCATTGGTTTTGTTGCTGTTGTTGTTGCATTCTTTTTAATTCTAATTTTTATTTAATTGTAGAAATGTTTTCTTTTATCTTTATTATGTTCAATATAGGAATTCGCGTAGGTATGCCGGAGTGCGTACACTTGACGCAATATTCATTCGCGTTCTTATTTCGGGGATAGCAACTATTTGCAATCGAAAAAGTCGACAGCGTCGTGGCGCCCACGCACACATAGGTAATAAGTTAACACACGTGCACATAGCTCACAATAGGCACCTAGGTCATAACATATCGCTGTACACGCACACATACGCCGAAAAGTCGCCAGAGCATAATATGCCCGGACGCAGACTTTACCCTTGAACATATGCATAATAGTTGGGACTTAATTAGCGCATTGATAAAAATGTGATAAACCAATTTATTATCTATTTTGTCGATGAAACGCATGCAAGGTAAGGCATGAAATATAAATTATCGGTGATGCCAACGTGGTTCAATTATTTTAAAGTCTTATTAAATCGTTAAATCGTGTATGGGCACTTTTTTAATACAGTTGTTTATTAAAAATGCACCCCTCAATAATTTATTTCGAGCATTTTCAACAACTGAAAATCATACTTGCTATGCAGATCCAATTAAAAATATATGCGTGAATGATCGCTGTTCATAAATTTTTCACTGCCTTAAATGCACCGGGTAAATATTTGAATGCGAAATTAAAAAGTTATAGGGATTGATTTAGTTTTTACGACATAACATGCTATAGTGGCGTTGCATGTTTTAAAATATACTCAGACCTGTCTCGCAGCAAGTTTTTGACGTTATTTGCTTAAAGTTTTCTTTTACAGTGATATGACTTGTTATGACTCTATAAAAATTGTCACATATTATATATTGTAAATTCTAATGTTTACTGTGGCTGTGAATTTAATTTTATATATAGGTTTTCATATTGTGTATTAAAAATACATGCGGAATTTCATCTACGCACCGCCAATAGAATGCCAATATACCTCTAGAATAGTTTGTAAAATAAAAAAGAATGAGAGAATATTTTTCTTATAATCAAAAAGAGTTCTTAACTTATAATCTAAGCAGAGCTAAATATAAAAGATACTGGTTGAAGTCTTGTGAAGGTTTGCCCTTGCCCTCTACACGGACGAAGTGAACCAGCAACAATTTATTACTCAGTTACATACATATAAAAAGTATATTTCTTAATTAATATAACAATTAAAAAGTTTTATTAAATTATCTGTGATAAATTATAGCTTACGAACTGAATAGCACCGGATAACATTAAAAATTGTTACAAAGTCATCATTTGTATGTAAATTGTTAATCTAATACTTAAAGAAAAATCAAAGATGTTCATGATTAAACAGTAACATAAAACTTTTTACAATATGTTTATATATGTAAAGTTTTTAAATTGAATGATTGACCAATGTCCGGATGTAATTAAGAAAAAAATGTATACGTCACTGTCTAGGTATAACAGCTTTACCTTGTGGTGTAAGTATGATGTGCCTGGGCCATTTAAAAACTATTAAAAACTGCGTCTTGCCTCCACAGTGCGACGTGTTCCGCCTATCTAGCTAAACACATCTTTTGTGTGTCACGAATCACGACTGCCATATACAACATAGTATAGCCATACACAACATAGTAATGCTTTATGCATCGACGGGAATATTTTAGATAAATTAAAACTAAATAATTATAAGATCGATAAGTTTTTTTATACGTCTAGTTTTGTCTGACCTTGTCAATTCTTTGTCTAACAAAAGCTGGCCTAGTGCTAATAAATGTAATGCCACTCGTATAGAAACTGTTACTGTGGGCTTATGTGATTTAATTATGTATCAAATGTTCATTTGTAGTGCATACATATAACACATACATCGGTTGATTGTAATTTAAAAAAAATTAGTAATAAAGTATATAGGAACTGGAAAGTTCTATATACTTTATTAATTCTAGTGGTTTAAAATTCAAATTTGAAGTTTTTATTCGAATTACTCATAGGTTGATGTTATAAATTATATGCAATTGAAGTCTTAGCATAACATGGTTTTTTTTATAATATAGTTGAAAACAGAGCAGGTGGATCTCCTATATGGTATGAGAACACCGCTGCCCATGGACAACCGCGCCAACCGTCCGCGCATTGGTTGAGTTGCCGACTTTTTACGCCACCCAAGCGTCATTTTTAAGGACCTCCGATATCCCTAAACACTCTGCGAAGCACAGTACAAGTATGCTTCACGCTGAGTATTATGTGAGCCCGTGGTACTTAGGACGAGCCGGCCCAATTAGTGCGTCAGCATATGCTTCAGCATGGCTCTCTCACAGGTGAACATATGGTATCGTAGAAAAAGGCAAAATTGTAATTTCAAGTATCCAAGTGATTGGTTAGATAAGGATTATGACGTAGGAAGTACTCTTATAGTTTGAGAACAGAACAAACGGGACGACGACCTCATCTTTGCAATTGAACTTTTTGTTAGTTAGTATTTTGGAAATACCCATGAGGCGTTATTATTTTTACGTGCTCATTTTTTCCATTCTAAAACATACAATACCGGTGTAGGCAGTTCATTTAAAGATGTTTTAGATTTTTAATTTAGTTTGCTTCGAACGTCTTATAGCGGACATTAAAATTTAATTTAGAACTGTAGAGTATAGAAACTGACATTTTTATATTTATTAAAATAAGTATTCAATGTTCTATTACTTCTAATCAAGTACTCAAATACTTAAAAAGTCCAGGAACTAAAATAACATTATATTTAAAAATGATAGCATTCTATACATTTTTCTTGTCTACCAAACATTTCTTTTATTTGTTGTATACGAAGGCGACGGAACTAATAAGTCTGTATTGGCATAGCTCAGAACTTGGGTTTTGTTATTTCGTAAGATGATTAAATCATACAAAGGTATAGTAAAAATAGCGTAAAAATACAATAGTAATGACGTCAATTTATTGACGCGATCCGAATAATGTAAGATAATCAATTTTACAAGCCCACTTATTAAACTATTGTCATAAATCGTACATTGCAAGTTGTCACGCCCAAGTTTAATATGGTTTTCCAAACAATAATGCTGAATTTATTACGACTATCCCGATGTCGGCGTGTGATAGGTTTCCTGCAAAAATTCGACGTAGGCGCACCTTCGCTCCACCTCCGCGCAAGCGCAACTTGCAACTGTGAACACAATTATTCGAACGGATAAAATATTGCATTTTAATATAACAATGGAAATAGTTAATCCATTTAAATGCTTTAAGTTGTTCAGCGTTAAGCCATGCTGAATAATGCTGGTGCACTGATTAGGTCGGCTAGTTGGAAGTGATACTAAGGGCTCACAAACCAGTGTGTAATAATACTTGTACTGTATTTCGCTAGGAAAGTGATCAAGTGGCGTAAAAAAAGCAATGCAACCAAAGCGCGGATTGTGGAGCGGTTGTCCATGGATGGCGGTACTCTCTTACCATAGAGGAGACGCACCTGCTCCGTTGTACGCTATACAATAAAAAATAAGCATATAAATAATTTTAATTAAAATGGATACTTCCAAGGTAATTGAAGTATGTGTGAAAAAATGATGGTTTTGTAAATGCATAAATTATTGTGAATTTATAGAGCAGACTGATAAAATAACACGAAATTTTTAATTATTTAGTGTCTACGAAATTTAAATTGACTGTTTAGATAATGACAAAATAAATATAGATATCTACCTAAACTAGATAATTTGATTCACTTAAATTATTTGACATTTAGATCTGATAATAAATAGGTTTTTCACTGTTATAGCAATTATATAAATAATAATCGTAGGATTATAGTCATATTTTAGTATAAGACGTTTGCTGTTTTAATAAATAATAACTTTACATTTATTTAACGCATTTGCATTGAATTTTAGCATTGATGAGGTAAAAGTTACATCTATAAAACAAAAACAAATGGCATTATGGCAATAAGTAACTTGTTCTAACATCTTATGATAATATACCAAAGCAAGTTGTGTACAGTCATTTTTATGTTCAAAATGAATGGACAAGAAATGGTTTAGGCGCAACCGGAAGTCCACCAACATAGAATGCTCCGTAGATAACCAATCGGTAGGCAACTGTTCAAAGATATACATTGTGAATATGTGGTGTGTTATTTCGCACGACCTTGATCCCCACGCAGTGTGCACGGTGTTACGCGTGTAAAGTTAGGCGATGTTCATACGTTCTGCGTTCGTGGACTGAAATTGCATTCGACGTTGCTACGGCCTACGGATTCTGTAGCACTTTCATTCTTTTCCGTGGTAAGTACAGAATGTACGCTGAATATTTCGTTTGTTATATGATTTATTTATAGACTTGTTGATGATGTTTGATCTAGTTGCACGGTATGTAGTACACATAGGTAATAACAACAAAACTGTTGTGAAAATGCACATTTCTAAGAGTGATGACATTTGGTTTAAAGAATAATCTTGAATTTGTGGAAAAGCAGAAATAAGAGTATAATCTAATAAATCATATGAAAATTTTAACTTGTGAAAGGTGTTAAAAAAATCTTAATAATAATTTATCGCCAACATATAATGGAACACATAAATATATGATTTTATTTAAGATTTTATTAAAAATATCTATTATTCGATGTTCGCGAAACGAAAACTTTCTTATTTAAATACGTATGGTTCGAAATAACGGAGTCAAGAATATCATTAATAATAATGCTTAAAATATGTATGTATCTTTTATATATTTGCTCATAGATTCTTAGATTTATATGTTTTTCTAGTGTGGGTCATGATAACATTGGATGACAGTCATTCATCTTATGTGTGGAATCTCCCTAACATGATTAGCTCAGAGCGATATGCAAACTGCAATCACTGAAGATTGAGGCAGTGCTACAACGACCTTGCGGAAGTGGAATTTGCGTTTGGATAGTTACTATTCGATGTTATTTTAATGCATTACCCAATGCATATAAATAATTGTATTTTTAGTTGGTGATAAATATTAGAATTTAGGATGAATACCGAAATTCTTTAGACGCACTGTTATGTATATAGTCTTCTAAGTACTAATATACACCTAGCTGCATCTTTTATTAATACATATTTGGGATTTACGTGGTTTTTATATTTATTTGTACAAATTTGACAATAAAAAACAGAAAATAGTGGTTAATTTTGATGCTTCAAGTAATCAATTTATTTTAAAACACATTTTATTATGTGAGTAATCTTTTAAATTATACCAGTATCTTTCATTGTTGTTAAAGAACAGTTCTATGTCTTGAATAACTACTTAATTTCAACGCTATTGCATTTTAAGATGTTGGGTTTTATAAGCAAATTAAGCATTAATTGATACTTCGTTAGATATATTTTGGGATGTTTTGGATATATTGTAGTTTATTTTTATATTTCCTGTTAGATCCAACTTTATTATGTGCACATCCTTATACATATAATGCACACTAGTCTGACTATTGTGTGACGAAGGTCAAACAGACACATCTAGTTTAGTAACTATGTTCTTTAGTAATCACCATCACTGTATGTCTAATCATGTCTCTATAATAAAAAATATCTCTATAAAAACCGTTATTTTTTTAGGTTTTTAACTATCTCTACGTGTACAGATGAAATGTATCATGGTCATAACATTTAATGAGGATATTTTATTGAGATACAAATATTATATTTATAAAAAGAGTCCAAATATGTTATTATATTACAATTTAAATCAAATTTAAATGTTATTTCTTTAGTATTTTAAAAAACATAACACATCATTGAAATGATTTAGTTTTAAATATTTTATTTTAATTTCAAATATTAATTAATAAATACATTAATTATATCAATTTCACAACATGTAAACTATATAAAGGTCCTTATATTTTGACGATCAATCGATCTATAATACTTCAGACATCCTTGTTCGCGAGGCCTAACTTTTTGCGCAATATCACTCAATTGCAATTCCATATCAAGCTGCCACTTTGTCAGTATCTAAGTAATTAAAAAGCTAATAATTACCACATTTCGAATAACTTTGTTTTAATTAATACTCTATTTAGAAATACCTATACATAACATTCCGTTTCTTCGATGCAGACTATTCTGGCTCTGTTTTAGCAATGGAGCGTCTAACTGTTTTGTGAAGATTTTCTTATAACATTTTAATGTTTTTCAATCAATAGGTATGTTTAAAAAAGGTGCGCAATAGATGCTTGCGAGAAACATTTTATAATGTGTGTGTACAAAACGATTATTGCCTTTTCGAGAAAAAGAAGGAGGGCAAATAAGACAGGCGTAAACGTTAAAAATTAAAAATAGAATGTTCCGCGTTCGCGGCCTTTCCGAAACGAGCATAATAGATGAGGAGTGGGGGAAGCAGACGCCCGATGACATCACACCGGGTTGCAGTGCGGTGCGACCGCCAACTCTTGCGCAATCGGGTGCCCTTGATCTTGACTGCGTCGCGGCCGCACGCGTATTCGCACACATTCAAATAGTACACTCGGCGCGACTATATTTATCTTACATGGAGGCGCGAACAAGCTTTAAAATAATCACTTATATTGAGTTCCACTCCAGTGCATTTAATAAAGGTAGATGTCGTAAGAAAAGGTATAAAGCTATAAGAATATAGTACATAGATATGGGAGAGCCATGCTGAGCTCGTCCGAAGTGATATCACGGGCTCACAGAATATTCAGCATGAAACCGCACTTGTACTGAGTTTCGCAGAGTGAGTGAGGATATCGGTGACCCTAAAAAATGTCCCTTAAATGGCGTAAAAAGTCAGAAACAACCAATGCGCAGAGTGTGGCGCGGTTGTCCATGTGTGGCGGAGTTCTCTTACCATATAGGAGACCCACCTGCTCCGTTGTTCGCTATACTATATGTACATATTATAGTTACTTAATGGCGCATTTCAAAAATTTTGTTTTCATAGTGTGCAAAAGATTTTTTACCATTTAAATATGGTTGGTTATGTTTTGAATGTCGTTTAGGTTAAAACTGTGTAATACCTACATTTTATCTATATTCTCTAAATCCAACAAGAAGGGACAACCAAGAGATAATGTATCTGAGTGAGTTTGATATACAGTTAGGAGAATAATTACAATTATAATTTAGTTTTATCAAAAAATGGATCTTTAGATGCATATACCGCTCTATTTTTTAAATAGTATAATATTACAAGTTACAAACTTTAGTTTCCTACTATTTCGATTAACTATTTTTAAATTATGTATTATATAGTTTGTATTTATAGTATCCACGAATTGAATAAAAAGAAAGGCTTTCTTTAAATCATTGTAATCTACTGAAATCAAATTGAACGTATTAGCCGATAAACCAGACAGTTTCTTAGACCAGTAGAAATCTTAGTTTAGTATATACTTAACTGACTAATGCCGATACATGATTATTATCAATCCATTCGATCCTTAGGCAGGAAATAGGTACGAGCTGATAACAATTGAATTTAGTGTTCATAGCAATTTATACGGCGTTTCGACGTTACGTAAACGGTTAAGCATGGCAACAAGGGTTACTATTAGTTCATTTCGTGATGTTCTTATAAGAATCAATATGGTTTTTTAAGTTGTCTTCAAAAAAACCAAAAAAGAATTGGATTTTTTTTGAACGAGCTGACGTGACCCCTTTTTTATTGAAATTATATTAAAACTTATAGAGGCCCTAATTGTGTGGAACAGATCTGTGCCACGCAATAAGAGGGTTTATACGTTTGATGTATCGCTCTATTTTGTATACCTACGTGTCGAAAAACATGTTATACCTATCCTTGTTATTATTTCAAAAGCGACATGATCTAGATCTCCGTAGGTGTTGTAATTTTTTTAAATTATTCATGTGTGTTTGATAGGATTACTTCATGTAATTAAATCGCAATCCTATTAAAGTGCTAGCTTAGAGAAATCTATACTTTACTTATTATATACACTTATCATTTTATCTGGAAGCAAAAAGCTGATACTACATTTACTGATAGAAACGTTGGTCAATGCTTATTAACTTAATATCACTGAAAATTAATATATTTCGTATACAATAGTATTTATATTTGAAAACAATAATAAAAACAACATTAGAAAGTCCTAAACTTGGTATAAACAGCCTTTTGTGTTTAGTGCGTGCATTACCAAAAAGGTTTATACCAAATACGTAATTTAAGTGCTATTGATTCGAGAGGTCAACCAACATTCTCCTATAATATGTGAGAAATGTTATGCGCCATGTCATTATTAAGTTTCTCTTAAACAACATGGACAAAAGCCTTTAGGAGTCATTGTGTTACAGACGCAACTTAATTGACAACCCCAAGAGCAATACTCAAATAAAATAAACGTACGTCTAGCTGATTGTAACAAAAAAGAAAACTTAATTTAAATATCCATGTAATATGTTTTTATTCTACAATTAAGCCTCAAAAATGCAAGATTGGACTCGAATTGTGAGATTTGTTTACATAAATATGTAAGTGCATGTTTTTTTTATTTTCAAAGCGGCAGTTCACTATATGTAATATTATCTTTTATAATTTGTCATAGAGTTGTAAAATATTATTGTTATCGACATACTGAGATTATTTTAGTCACGATGTAACTTATAACTACTAGGTTTTACACGCTGCCACACGTGTATTTTACTGAATGACAAAATACAAAAAGCAAAAAAAAAATCTTACATATTATGGCTTATAAAATTTTTTTTAAAATGAAAACATGCTGCCGGAAATAAAAAGTTTTGAAATTTAGAACAAGTGTTTCAATTCCAGCGGCGGGAGCTAGCTCAGACATGGGAAGTGAGCATTATTGCCTGAGGTGGAACAATCATCAGAGCAACCTGCTGGGAGTATTCAGTCAGTTGTTGCAAGACGAGAGCTTGGTGGACGTCACACTCGCGTGCTCAGAGGGGGCCTCTATACGGGCTCATAAAGTTAGTAAAACCTTCCTTTACATTCCTCTCAATCACACTTCGCATGATACATAAACTCCTATAATAACGAAACTATAAAATTTCATTGTTAAGAGATAGCCCAAATTTCTGGGTTGTACGTGGTCTGTTTTTATTTATGGTTGTCAGCCTCTAAATATTAGAATTGTCCGACCGGCTGTCTTCAATAGATTAATATGTGAATTATTAATTCTAAAATATCACACAATTGGCAGTTACTATGACATCAAGGAAGCACCTAATGCACTTTGTGTCCTTCATGCGTTGCAGCACGCTGACGTAATTCACAGATCTTCAAATAGGTAGGTAGGTATATAAATAACATAATATAAACAATGTTGTCCGCGTACTCTTCTGTAAATAGTAAACAGCGAAATTTTAATAAAAGAAAACTTGCAAATTCCAGGTGGTACTGTCCGCGTGTTCATCGTATTTCCGTTCGCTGTTCGTGGACCATCCTTCGCGCCATCCTATAGTGATCCTTAAGGACGTGGGTTTGGAGGAGCTCCGAACACTCGTCGACTTCATGTATAAGGGTGAGGTCAACGTCCAGTACTGCCAACTTCCCGCTCTCCTTAAAACTGCTGAGAGCCTTCAGGTACATACTAAATACTTATAAAAATGAGTTAACGTACATTATTTAAAAAATACAAATAGCTTATAATATTATTGGCAACTTAAAGTTAAATCAGAAAAGCTTTGTATACTTTTTCGTTATCCATTTATAAATTACATTATGTATTATTCGAAACATATAGTTTAAATGATTGTCCTCACTTTGGCCAGGATAATTTTAGTCAAAATTGTAGATTCTATGAGATAAAGTTGAAATTAATAAAAAGAGAGAGAATATGAGATGCCTGTGGCATTCTGAGTAAAGGGGACATAACCAGATTTCTAACTTACTTATCTCTCGAGAATTAATACGTGAATTTGGAAAACAAATCGAATTTATGATATCCTATTTATATTACAAAAGTGTTAAACTATTAACGCATATTAGTATTTAAACTAAATACTTTGAAAAAAAAAACTTATAAAGTCATCTCAAATAATTTTTTTTACAACTGTTTCGTTACAAAATTTGAAACCGACATTTACAATAAAGGCGCGTTCCGTTTATACGGGACAAACGTATAGGCTCAAATAATAAAATATAAAGAGAAAAAAAGGGTAATTTAAAATTATTTAGAAAAGAAGGTGAAATATAAAGATAGCTTCTTCAACCAACACTGCGTTTCTTCTCATACCTAATATTATATATTTTAATGGAATGAAATATAATTCTATTATTTACCCTAATATCTATTGTACTTATTTTTTATATTATGTTTACCAACTCCATTAATATGTAATATTACACAAACTAAGAGATATGATATATCTTTTCAGGTGAAAGGATTAGCTGAAATGACTACACTAAGCGCTGCTGGTGTTGACGCTAGGAATGTTTCTGAACCGATGGAGGAGTGTGCAGCACAAAACCCAATTGAATGTACCGAGTCGCAGGATAGATTACACGAAAGAGAATCTCGCGATAAGGATGACCGACATGATATTAAAGAAACTAGAGAGAGAGAGAAGGATATTAGAGAAAATAGAGATACACGTGAACCTAGAGAAACACGTGAGCCTAGAGATACACGTGAACCTAGAGATTTACGGGAGTCGAGGGGAGAGAAGGAACGTGAACCCCGCGAATTAATAAGAGATAGAGACCCTAGGGAATCTAGAGATATTCGAGACCATAGAGAATTACGAGATGTCAGAGAAACTCGTGACTTGAGAGATTTACGGGATGTGAGAGAAGCCCCCGAGACTTCACCACCTAGAATATCTCCCCTATTGTCTGTTCGTAGATTTCGCACGGAATCTTCAGTTGAAACATCAACTCCTACGCATCCCGCTATACCTAAAGATGAACCACCTGATGAACCTATGCGATCGTTGTCCCCTGAAGACGACACGGTTTCGATACGATCAAATGGAGCAAGTGAAAGTATTGGTAAGATAAATTGTTATCTTTATTAACTTATTTATATATTTCTAGGTAAAAAGTGCCTCATCTATCAATTATTTATAGTCATGTACCTACATCATGAGTAATAGCGCGAAACGTATTTCTTCATATTTTTTGGGTTCAGTGACTAGCAGTTTCAATTTGGCCAGTGCCTTTACATAATTTACGTAAATTACGACAGATAATTAAATATTATAACTAACATATAGGTTTTGACCAAATGATCAATCGAGACTAGAAATAGACAATATAATTACATATTTATTATCTGTAAAGTTTTTTCGAAGTTGTTTATTGAATTTTTATAGTTTGACAAAGTAGACACAACTGATAGTATAGAAAAACATCAAAACAGACAATTGACATGCGTAATGACTAAATATTTAATAAATACAACTCGAACTATTCAAATTAACATAATATGCTTTTTCAAATACTTTTTTACTGTAAAATAATATAAGTAGTAAAATATTCTGGACAAAGAAAATGGCTCCAATTATTGCAAACCACCATTGCAATCCCTCTCAAAATTTGAAACGGTTTAATATTTTATTTCAAGTATATAAAGAAAAGTTTTTCGAAATGGAATTAATTTACTTTATCAAAGTGAGAAAAAAAATAGTCGTTTAACAAATTGTTGAATAGTATTGACATAACATAAACTAAAAAGGTAATAACTTTCAATCAAGCGTTAAATGTTTTTTACTAAAAAAGCCTAATTATCATCTATAAATTCCCAAAATTAATGGTTTTCAGGTATCAATATGACGATAAACAGTCATAGCAGTCTGGTTTCAAGATATTCACCAGTAGAACAAAGGTTGAGTGTCTTAAATACATTGACACATCCAGGCTTGCCGATACATTCACATACATCTTTACCTAGTCCTAGAAATGAACCTATTGCAGGACCGTCAGGCCTGCCACCAGTTCAACAAGTACCACTGGTAAGGATTTCCTTTATCTTTAGTACCCATTGAGACAGCTCTGGAGATGATCTAATTAAGAATTTACCTTAACTATGATACATTGCATAAATCCTAGAAATATAAATATTGGAATTATTAGAGTAAATTTTTTCTTAAATGTTATATTGATGTTATATTGATGATAGTATTCACATAATAGCATTAAAATATGCTTGGTTATTGTAATATAAAGCAATATTGATGTCAATTGAGAAGGATTAGTACAATTGTTTTACTTATTACTTAACAGAATTATTTATTAAATTAAAGCTCTATCACCAAAAGTGATAATATCATTACTTATAATATAATTACATTACTCTTGTAAATTATAATTAATTATATAGAAATGACTACATTTATATATTTTAATGTTTTCCAGTCATTAAAGAAAGAAGTAGATTGGGACAGAAGTAATGAGGATAAGGGAGGTGGAGAATCTTCAACATCAGATTTTCGACTGCAGCATGAATCGGTATGAAAAACAACTTATTTTCTTTGTCTCAAACATTATACTAAACAATACAATTTTCCTTTTATACATACTGAACATATTATTATTATTTTATAATGTTTGAGATTTGAATTTATATGGGTTATGGTAGTAATTTGTATATAGTCTGATAATGGCTTCTTTTGTCTTATTTATTTTATTATATCTTTATATAATTCCCACAAAAAAACGCAGCAAACATTTTAGTAGATGTTTGTAGCATCATTGCATGATAATAAAGCCCAAACACTACAAACGGTTGGTGATGGAATTCCCATTTTCCTATAAAATTGCATCACAAATAAAAATGAAATATATATAGAGTTTTTCAGAAAAAAATTGTAGGAAATGAGTTCTTTTAGTGAATCTATTGTAAAGAAAATATCTGCTTATTTTATATTTTGATGATGAATGTGTTTTGTCATAAAATATAACTTAACACTTGGTAAAATTATTCATTTTTATTTACCCTACTTTTTGCACAACATTAAAAATGTATTGATAGGATTCATCAAAAAAGTCATAATTTTCTTTCTAATGGAACTAAGTTTAAGTAGCTTATGTTGATACAATTGCATGCTTGCTGCGCTGCGCTATTTAAACTTGAATACGATGCCTTGCTGTCAAGAAGTTGACCTTCATTTTGTTGGCCATCATTTTTATATTCATTCGTTTTGTTTTGGATTTATATATTTTGGGCAACTTTTTATTTAAATTTGGCCATTTAATGCATATCCGTATTGCGAATCCGAGCGTTGTGCGCGCGCGCGTTGCTTACAACAAGGCATTACGCGTCCGGCTACCGGGTTCACTCCTGCACATTTTTGGGCAAAATGAGCGTCAACTTCTTATTTAGATAGTGAAATAATAAAGAGACTGCATCTCGAATTAGAATGTAGTGGTAGAGATATTGCACATGTTTGGTCCAACAACGAAACAAGAGACAAAGAAGTTGATGTTCTTTTTGTCGTTGCAGGAGTATGAAGGGCCCGGTAGGGGGAGAATTGACGAGGGAGAGAGGGCTTATCCGTGCATTCATTGCGGCGCGGCCTTCCCACACCAGAGCAAACTGACCCGGCATATACTGACCACGCACACCTTAGATACGTTAAAATATCGAGACGCTCTAATGGGCCGGCCGTTGGGGTTGCCCTTGATAGGGCAGTTTAGTGAACCGACATACTTAAGCATGCCCACGGAGGAGACGCCCATAGATCTCGATATAGGACCCGTGGAGCCTGGCAACGTGGTCCTTTGCAAGTTTTGTGGCAAAAGTTTTCCCGACGTCTCTTCGTTGATTGCACATCTCCCAGTGCACACCGGAGACCGGCCATTCAAGTGTGAGTTTTGCGGTAAGGCGTTTAAACTACGGCATCATATGAAGGACCACTGTCGAGTGCATACAGGTAAGCTGATACCGGCTATTTATCTCAAATAATCGTCTTTGTCAAATATACTTTTATAGATTGAGAAATAGTGTATGTGACATATTCACTAATGTGCCGCGTCAAGTCGACAAGTATATTTTATTAATGAACTAACTAATTTTTACATTTGTGTTATTCCTTATATATGAGTGTTAAATGTCCAAATGTTGTTATGAATTTTCAGGGGAACGTCCGTTTCGGTGCGTTTTGTGTGGTAAGACATTCTCGCGGTCTACAATACTGAAGGCGCACGAAAAGACTCATTATCCAAAGTACGCTAGGAAGTTCCTCTCCCCTAGCCCCGTGGACACGGAAGAAGAGAGCCCACATCAATGAATGCCACTGTCGCGTGTACTTAGTTAATGTTCGAGGTATAGTGAAAGTTGGATATATGAAGGACAATATATTGTAAGTAAATAAGAATGTGATTTAAACGCCGCAACTGTGATCTGAATGATATAATATTTGATATTACACATATAGATAAAATTAACACAAATCTTCTGTTCTCGTAAATTTATTTCCGCTTTCTAGATATTTTGACTATTAGGTGCTTTCTTTACGCCTTATATAGAAACTGAAAACTGATTTACAGTCCCCTAGATGGCATAGCCAAAGTTAGGTAGTAATAATAATTAATTTAAAGTGAAACTATATAGTATTCGCTAATTGTTTTGCTTGTTTTTTTCATAAAATGTTAAACTATAATTTCAAGTTTTGTTAATAAAATAACTCCTAAAAAAAATTGTTTGCGAAAATGGTGAATTATTATTTTAGTAAGAACACAGGGACTTCGTTGCAGTCAGTAGTACTAACCAGATTTAATTTTATAAACCAAATTAAAGATTGATTGCGAGTGCTTTAATAATCTTAGATATATAAAATGCACTCACTATAATATATGTAGATAAATAGGGATTTGAAGTTTATAAATTTCTATGTCTTGACGCACGCTCCCCAGAGGTAAATCAAAAGCAATACTAAGACATATAAATGTAAATATATATAGTTTGATACATATAATCGGATTTTTAGGAAATTTATTACTATTGATAGGTTATGAGAATAGCTTCAGTAGTTTAAATTGGGGAGGTTTTTGGATGTGTGATCATGGGAATCAAAGCTTTAAGCACCATTTCAGTTCAACCCGTACGCTATGCCTTTTTCCTCCATAACGTTTTTTTTTTATTTTTGCATTACAAATGTTGTAATACAACGTTACCTTGTTTTTTTTCTAAAATACAATGTATCTGTGTTTATACAAATATACATATAATAATAATAAAGCTGATACTATCAATTATTAAGTAGCAGGCGCATGTAACAGGCGTCTTCCTGTAAACATGGAGTGCAAGAGGCATAGTTTCCATCCATAAACTTAGTTCTATTTTCATACAGGATAAACGACTTATATTTATTTTTGTAGAATGTTTCAAATGCTGTAGCTAGTAACGGTTTGTGGTGTATAGGATATAGTGCAAACTAACATTCACTTCTAATCGTACGCATTTGAAACTCTTCACAATAGCTGTGTTCAAGGAAATAAACAGAGTCTAATACAGGGATACTTTACGGATTATATTCGTTTCATAATATATAAATACCAGAATTATTTTTTTGCACAAACCATAGCTGTAAATGTTGTTCATTACTCCTGTAAAATAGTCCTTTTTTCATTGAATATCAAGTCACCATAAAGCTTTGATTTTATATGTTTAGTTAGCATTGTGACATCACGGCGAAGTCTTGAGCACTTTTCTATTTCTTTTAAAATTGAGCTCTTAAAAATTATATAAAGATGAAATTTATTCGTCAGTCGGCGTGTGAACCTGTCGTTATTGTAAAACAATTCAACAACCAGAAAATGGTTGTGACGATATCAATTTTCCTTTGAGCGTAGAAATATTAAGGCAATGTCGTGATTGCAAACAATTTGCGAAAATTATTTTTATACCAACAGAATAGTGGTTCGGTACTCTTGTTAACATATGCATCTGCTAAGTGAGACAAACTAATGACCTGATGTTTCATAGAAAACATATCATTTACATCTATCTGATTATAAAGTAGAGATAAAAATTATTAGGATACTGAATTTTTAAATTATATCGTTATTTCCTTTCGGATATAAGCATTTTAATCTTTTAGGATAGATTAGGAAAACATTGAAAGTATTATGATTATTTAAGAAAAGGTCTGTGATATATTTTAAAGTAGGAAACAATATCTGGGAGTTTTGTGATCTCAGAAAGTAGTTCGATGTTCGAAAAATTTGTCATTTGACTAGAATCAACATTAATCAAATATTATTTGATAGCGTCGGGGTAAAATATTTGCACGCCAAAAGCAAACAGAGCGGATTGTGTCTTTTATTAATTTACACAAAAAGAATACCAAAAGGAAATCAAAAATTTATCAAGTCTTTAGAACTACTTTAGTTCAATTCTGTAATTTAGATCTCATATAACAATTATTTAGCAAATAAGTGAAATGACGTACCTACGACAACTATCTTATTCTTCTGGTAATATCGTACTTAATTGAAATTATTTAATGCGACCTCGTAAACTTATAAAATCAATAAAACATTTTAATGAGATGTATTGTTAACTTGAGTACCGTTTCAGATGCCTCGCTCCATGGTTGCTACGGAATTTTCAAACATTGTTCAAGTGCAGCCATTTTATTTTGTATCGTAATTTTGATTCCCATTACTCGTATTTTAATGTCGTTTAATTTCAAATTCTCTGCGGCCATGGAGAGAGCTGTGCGTAGCTATATCTTACGTTGATGGAAAAGAGTTGGAAGAATAAAATGTTGCTAATAGAAGCGTAGATGTAATTGTTCCAGCATGGAAAGATTAATTAAGCATAGGTTTACCTGCGCAGTGATTAAATTGTTTCAAAAAGATCGTTTATGTAGTTGACTAGGGCGTTAGTTGAAATTAAGCGTGTTGGCCGCATAAACATTCCATAGATAGGTACTTGATAAGTGCTAAAATTTACTTTGCATAAGTTGCACGGAGGTCTTAGATTGTTCAAGTTTTTGCATTCGATATTAAAACATTAAGGTGAATTTTAACACTTCGCCTTTCGTTACGTAGTAATGTTTAGGTATCGATAATTAATTTCTTCGAGTAATGTGTTAGAGACTAAAATTGTATGGAATAGTGTTTTGAGTTTGTATTGCTGTTCAAATTCACAATTGAATGCTTATTTATTTATAGAATTAGAGATTGGTAGATGCGCTACTTTCCGGAGTTAGTTGCCTTTCACGAGTTAACTTGGGTTTATTACTACTACTATCAATGTTTTATATTTAGTAGAATATAAAACATTAATAATAGAGTCGATATTTTTTGCATTAGTACCTTCATCTATGTTGACTCGTGTAAAGACGGTAAAAGACGTAATTATCCATAGGTATATATTTATTAATTAAGTATACACAATTAATGTTGCGATTTGAAAAGCTGCACTGTAATTTGTTTTCAGAGTCGAATGTTACCAAGCAAAATATTATTGTAAACCTTAATTAATGTTCCTCTTCTCATTTTAAGAAAGATTGAATATTTACAATTTATAAATAAATATAGCATTATGAGAAAGTACACTTGCCGTGTTGATATCGAGGTAGATTATAATAAAATGCAGTTTTAAATACTATTTCGTTTCCTGCCAGAGGCGCTATTTATTGAATAATATATTGTTATATATTTCTATGTATTTATTGTGTAAATAGGTTATGCAGGAGTTTGTTGTATGTGAGAAGTAGACACATGTATAAGTGCAGTTGTTCAAATTTTAACATTTATCGGAAGCCACAGAAGAAAAATTCACACGCAGTTAGCACAAAGTATAATACATTTATATATTTATTACGAAGAGGAGCAATTAAAAGCTTATGTCAAGTGCCCCTTGCAAGTGATATGGTGTGTCGTAGTTTTGTTAAAACCGAGCATCAGATTCGTTTTAGTATACTTATGAATTGTGACCACGGTTTTATATTTAGAGTGCCTCTTGCCTATTTAAGACTTTAATATAAAGGCTGCGAATCACGGAATAGAGTAGGTATGAATCTTAGAAGAAATGTACAAATTTTATGGTGAAAATTGTAAGTTGCGTTATGGTATGCAACTTGCGCGGATGTCAATTGTCAAAGTCTTGTAATGACCTTATGTTTTGAATGAACCTCCGTAGATAGCGCATTCCAATCTATCAGTGGTTGAATTAATTGTTTACCAATTCATTTTGATGACCAACTAGAGATGTATTTTTCTAAAATATTGTGGTTCAACATCGGTTAATTAACGAATACTTTAAGTGGCATACCTAAATATAGAACGTATTGCAATTTTTTTCTATGTTCCTGTAGTTATATTATTGTATATTGGTACAATTTGTTTATTAATAATTTGTTTATCTTAATTTATTTAGAATTAGTGATTATTAATTATAATTTAGTTTTCGCCATAAATTATCTACAGCTATGTTAAACCGGTTTGACTTTGAAATTTTAGAAACCGTATTTTCTATTCACGCACCACAATTTATATAATATGTATAAGTAGGCGCGATTTGTGTACAGAGTACGTTGGCTTGTAACTAAAAGGACGATAGCGGAAACTTTTCTGAACCCGATATTTTTTTCATTCGTTAAAAAGTAATTAATATTCAGCACAAGAGCAAATAACGATAAGTCAATTTGATTTTTATTAAGTACAATAATTGTTGTCATGTAGAGAAATCTTAAGACATTTTTTTCTTGAGCTGTTTCATTTTACAAACATGTTGATATTTTAGATTAGATAAATCTGTTTTGCCTTAACATTTTTAATAATTAGTGCATATGTTGTGAGAAAAGTATGGTTTTGTTAAAACTTAACATTATATCGGAACCGTCAAGAATTGTAACATTTTGTCAATTCTCTAACAGCAAATAGACCCATCACTGTTGAACAATGTAACTTTGAAACAAATATAAGCATATCATAGCTGTAAAAATACAATTTTGACAAATAAAAGCTCTACAATCATTTAAAAGTATTTTTATTTTGAAAAACCATTTAACTGAATATTCTGTATGTGAAGTTGTTAAACTTAACTAACCATCAACTGTCGTATTTCAGATGTGTTTAGACATGTCGTGCGGTGCGTCGGGCATCCCAAGCCCAATTCCACCACGGAGCCCCACTGCCATGCCGCTGTGGTCACCATTGCTGGCCTTACAGGCGTGCAGAATTAGAAGGTATCTCAGTGACGATTGTATGGCGTACCAAAATCGTCATTTGCTGCATTCTGAGCGACGCAGGTGCGGCGTTTGCCTCGCCTCTTTCCCTTCGACTTGGTTACTGGAAAGACACGCTGCTCTTCAACACGCTTCCCAGACAGCTTGTGAAGATAAACCATTTGTTTGCGAACAGTGTGGACAAAGTTACAGGTATAGATCCGCATACGTCAAGCATCGAGAGCAAAATCACCGAGCCCGACTTCCAGCTGACAAGTTGTTTACCTGTGATGTCTGCGGTATGCAATTTAGGTACCTTAAGTCTTTTAAGAAACACCGCTTAAATCACACCCTAGAAAGGCTTCACACCAAAAACACTGACCCTCCCGAAGAACCGGTATCAAGCACCAACGAAGTCCTAATAGGACAATGCGGGGAAATGGATTTATCCCTCAAAAAGAGAAACAGGGATGAATCTACAAGAAGTCCGCCGATCGAAGTGATCGGGGACGCTGAACAAGACAGCACTGTGGATTCCAACGGTGCGTCAGATTCAATCGTTACGGTCGATGACTCTACTGACTGTAGAAATTCGAGCGCCGAAAGCGAGATAAGGAAAGATGATGACGCTGCCTCTGAAGAAAGGAAACGAATTCCCGTTTCATTCGCCAGCATCAGTTCTATCGCTGATAGTTCCGAGAGCGAGTCGAGAGGCGAGAGTAACAAAATCGAGGCGTCGAGTGCTCACAGCATCCTTGGATTTCTACAAAACGATGACAGACAGAGAGACAGGGAGAGAAGATTCGCGTGTCCCTTCTGTGGCAAGTGCGTGAGGTCGAAGGAGAACTTGAAGTTGCACGTCCGAAAGCATACAGGCGAGCGTCCGTTTGTGTGTCTGTTCTGCGGGAGGGCCTTCGGCGGCAAGAGTGACCTGACCCGGCACCTGCGCATCCACACCGGCGAGAGGCCCTACCACTGCGAGGCGTGCGGTAAGTGCTTCGCGCGCGCCGACTACCTGTCGAAGCACCTCACCACGCACGTGCACAACGCACGCTAGCCGACCGCGCCGTCCTTATTCAATCGTTTCATACCTCTATAGTTACGACCGAGTCAAATGACAGTAAATAGGAATATTTTTTAAAACGTTTTAAACTTCATAAAAATATATCTAATATAGCAGGTCTAATTAGATTTTACACGACTGTTTTCGTTTCGGACTTCTATTTATAGTTTAATAGATAATTTTCGATATTTATTCTATACATAATAAATGGGATAATATTTATAATTATTGCTAAGGCAAATGAATAATATTTTATATGTTTTGTTAACGTCACACTACATAACTGGCAGCGCAATAAAAAGGCTTTTATTTCGATTACAAACTCTATTCATGATCTTCAATGTGTTACAACTGTGCGTACAAGAAGCAGAACGCTATGGGTGTAATAAAAAGTTTCAGGGATTCATTATGGTTTCAAAAGTAACGTGTAAATTACGTTGCCATATAAGGTTAAATCAAATATATTGATAGATTACAAGACCGTGGGAGTTAGAAAAATGTAGTCGTGACGAATAGATAAGTAGGAGAATGCAAAAGCTGTGATTTCATATGATTAAGACCAGTCAACAAGTTTTAGAACATCGAAATGTTTTATCTAAGTAAATTAATATTAACGTTTTCATATTAATTATAGATTTAAGAAATCTCTCTGTGCCAAAATATGTACCTCATATAAGTAAACAATGAAGTAGATAAAGTAATTATTTATTGCTTACGTTCAACGGTCAACAAGTTATACAGTTTAGACAATCTTACCATCGTCGCAATATACAATCGTATTTACTTAAATCTATAACATTTTTATAAATATTTGTTCAGCCAGTTCAGTTTCAATGCTAAAAATACTTGCCCGCAAATATATAAATTCTATTTTAAGATTATACTAACTGCCAATATTGTGATATCGTTTACACATTAATATCAGATGGATACATCTATCAGCCCCGCTTTTATATTTCTAAACTATTTTAAACGTTTGAAATATATCTCCACAACTGAACTTTATGTCAATTTATAACAATAGAATAAGATGAGAGTCTTGTTTATAATATTATATTGTGCCTGATAGTGTAAGATTACCATCTCTATACGTTAATCATCTCTGCTTGTTTAGAAAGTTGTGAGTTTATTTTGCCTGAACATCTAAAGTCAATGATAAGAACTCCAAATCTGATTTGTCAATTAAAAAAAATATCAGATCTCTGATATAGATATCACATCAGCTATAGGATTGTATTATTTAAATATTTTGAAAAATGTTAACATTTCTTACTTATGCTTACGTCGACTAAACAAACGAAGCCAACTTAGTATAAAATTGTCAATTACATTAATAAGAGATGAATAATTATGGAGCTATAATAGTAGTTTGCGGGCTAGTATTTTTTAACTTCAATAATTCGCCAGGTGTAGTTGATATGGTCGTTCGACGTAAACCTCAATAAAGGCCTTCATAATATTGTTTAGTAAAATATAAGTATGATAATTATCCAATAAATATCTGAATACATAGTTTAGTTAGTCTTGTTCATTTACAAGATTGTTTCAACAGATTATCCGCTCACATGAATATATTTCTATGGAAACGAACGCAGCAATTGCCAGAGGGATGTAATGTTAAGTATAGGTAATTGAATCTTTAGCGTAAACGAAAAGCAATACTCTGAATTTTTTATTTTTATGGAAATACTCGAAAGTTATATTTGTGGAATCTTTGAGAAACAATATATTTCGGGCTAGAGTCTATGTAGCTTGGAAAATCGCAGAATTACCCCTTGAAACGTGTCATCGAAAGAATAAATTGTGTATATTATGTAGATATTTACCCATTTATATTTAAATTATTAAATTAAGTATTCAAAATTGATGTTGACTGTTTTTATAATTATATCAGTGGTAGTTACTTGATGTTGTGGTGTAAATTAGTGTCTTATCTTAGCGGACAAAAGCTTCTCAAAGGCGAGTTAAATACTTGTTGGTAGTTCGCTTAATTCTACTCAAAATTCTCTCTAAATTCTATATCCACTTTTTTCAAACTTTTAAACCATACAATCTTATTACAATATAAAATCATGCTTCAATTGTTGTAGACACCTTTAAATGACGAAAATTAGATACAGCATTGTGATTGATTTCGTTGAAATATTACCATACGTATAACTTTGTCTTTGAGTCGTTTTTTCCTTGTAGTATTTAATCGGTGTGGTCTCTTCTTTACATAAATTTATTCGCGTATAACAATTATAAACTATCTTGTATTATTTTTATTGGAATTATAAAGAATATTTGAGCACAGCAGATGTAAATATGTGCTACCAGGTCAAATGTGATAAATTAGACTTTAAGAGATATGTGGACTATAGCTCTTTCACTTTAATTGTAGTTATATTTGATACAGAAGTATCTAGTTACGATCAATGAAATGCAAGATTTATACTCCTTAATATATTACGTAAACAGCATTGATTCGCGTTGAGTGATTTGGTGAACAATTTCAAAATATTTTTTGCTGCAGTGACTGTGAGCTGAAGGGCATTATTTGTTAGGTAGATATATTGAATCGACATTTTAAGTAAACGTCAGCAATCGTCTCCAGAAGGTAAGCCTCAGACAACGATATATAGACAGGGATTACAATTTCCATTATTAAATATTCTAATTATAATACTTATTCACTTTTATTCGTTCCTGGCAATACTAAATTGTATATTTCTTTCAAAATCTTATTTATCTAAAAATTTCAAGTCGTAATTGCTATTAGAGTCATAAATTGTCTACTATACGCGTTGTAATATGTTTTTTATGTATTGAATACGCCGCGTTTTGTGTTGAGTAAGTTATTGAATCTACGACAATATCATGTTAAAAGATAATCAGTCTAATCAGTGAATCTGAAAACTTGAAAAGATCTGTAACATAAAATTCGATTAGTTTGCTGAATGAGTATGTACTTTCTAAAACATCTCTCTTATAGGAAAATGATCTCCGTCCACGTCAAGATTGGATTCCAACTCTTTTTGAGAAGAAAATATGTGTAATCCATTACACATATTTTCTGTAATATGTAGTAAAAACATAATTCTGAAGGAATTACAACTTCTATTGCACACATGTAATCACTATAGTACGATCGGCCTTGCGACGCTCTCCGACTCTTTATAGAAGAAAAGTAATTACGACTCGACGAATCTTTGCATAACTTCTTGAAAATACCCTACATTATTTATTATATTTATTAATGTAACGTCTACTCTTTCAGATGTATAGAGAAGTTTCATGAACGAATCACGCCATTAATACAATCAAATTCGCCGAGGCGATATTTCTGTTTTGTAAAAAGTTCTTATTATTGTGATATTACTATAAGTTGACCTTGTAGCGTTTAGAAATGTCAAGTATGGATTCTTGCGTATCCTGGCTCGATTTATGTGCGTAAACGGTGACATCAACGATTCTGATTCTTCTGTTTTATTCTTCATAAGATTTCAACCTGGTGTAAGTGGGATCTGTATGTGTATATAGTTGATAACAGTTATGATAAACTGGCAAGATTTATTGGACCTTATGTAACTCTTGTTCGCCATAAGCACTATTCTGTAACAGCTGTTGCGGTTGCGATTATATTGAAGGTGTTATAAGAGAATCGAGGCGCAGAATTTGCATGGCACATTGCATTATCCGCACAAAATACGCAACGACGATTGATTCTAGACTGATTTTCGGGTAGAGGCAACGTAGGCCAGAACGTTCACAGGCAATAATTGTTAATTTAAAAGCCAAAACTCAGATTCAATAGTGTAACATTAAGAGAGTTTATTTAATTTTAAACTTATATCTACAGAAGGTTTTATATACCGATCTTAAATTATTTTTCAGATGTATTGATTTTTATACATGTCCATATTTTACAAGGTGAATAGTGGTAAGTGTAGTTACATAGATGGGTCTATTAACCGCGTGGTGCTACATGTGTAATGATATGTGATAGATATTGTTCAGAGACATTTTATTTATGAAGCTTCCATAGGTAACGTAATTACGTCAGCAATAATTTTGTTTAGATAATAAATGTTTTTTTTACTATCTATGACGTTAAGTGCAGTTTGAGTGATTTTGTATTGACCAAATTTAAATCAACTCAAAGCTCTGCCTTTGGTTGAACCGATTTTGTATTTTTTTATTTTTCTGACTACTTACTAACTTTCTTAAAAATGTTTGGGAAAATACGTCTTGTTTTAAAGTCGATGGATTTGTCGATTGTGCAATTGTAAAAGCCCTGTGTATAATAATCTGGACTTTGCTCGTTCATATTTATTTGGGTTTGGATAGGAAGGCTCACTGTATAATTTATTATTTGTTGACTTGTTTTATGGCCTTATAAAAATGTAAGTTAGCCGCGTTAACCATGATCAATTCTTAATCAGTAATATCGTACAATTTCTTAAAGTATATTTTTCATTATAAAGATAGTGATAATGACCTCTTCAGTCCTCCAAGGAACGAAAAGAGTTTGTTGACAAGATTCGTTTTAACACATTTTTCTATGTGAAAGTTCACCTAACGTGATCCCTTTATTTGTCTTTTATTCGTTTAAATTTTGTTCATATCTTGAAGATGTGTTTATCAGTTAGAACCGCTTAAAACATGATGTATTCTACTGGCAGGAAACAAAACGGGAACTTAATTAATCGTGCCAACTCCAATAATATTAAAATTCTTTAAACACCATACAAGGTTACAATAGGCATTATTAGAATTCTTAGACTATTTTCAATAGCCTAAAAACTTTTTGTTCTCGTACAAGTATCTCCTCATTGTACCGGGCTGGTGAATATCCTTGCCATTATAAGGACGCGTGTGGAATACAAAATCGGACGCCCCTTTAGCACGAATTTTAATAATTCGTTTCGGTGAAGCGCCTTAAACAGACTTAATCAAGTTTTAGAAGCAAATGTTCAAAAAATTTTCTGTTCATCAGTTTACCTAGCCGAACTTTTGGATAAAACGTTGTAACATATCTTTTCTGGTTGGTAAATAAAATGGAAGGGCAGGAAATTAATTCGTCTGTCAGGGGACAGTCTTGTCTTGATCACTCTTAGAAGTGCCAATTTAAAGCTGAAAATAGATTGCAAATATTTACTTATAAGATTCTTTTTACTTCTCGCAAACACAATGGGTGAACTTTCACTATTTTAAAACAGCTGGTATAATAGTACACATTGTTATATTATATAATATATTTTTTTTACTGGTGTATTTCAGATAATTATTACTGTTAACCAAATAAGCCCGTTTTATAGTTTTAACATGAAGTTATTAACTTTTTATATAGGTATTAAAATTATGTTAGTGATACATCTGTACAAGGAACTGTCCATCAAAATCTCTTGTCCATTGTCCAAACTAGACATAGTTTCAAATTTTGTATGTGTATTAAACACCTTCTAAATTAATATTGCTATTGTGTATAATTTAAAATATTGATGTGCAAAATTATAGTAAATGTCTTGGATCTCTAAAATTAATTAAAAAAAGACAAAAACACTTTACAAAATTTCTAAATGTGAATTAAATGTGTGTCGTAGTGTTACCATTAGGCGTAAAAATTTTGTTAAAAATAAGGTTACTGAAGTGGGCGAATGGGTCGTTTTCAATTTTGTGTATGTAACTATGATCTCAAGAGTAACCATATTTTTAGCGTGTTACATAAATATTTGGCACTTTAAAAAAAGGCACATTCTTCTTATTATAATTGAAAATGGTTTGAAAACGTGTTGAAATGGATTTGTTGAGTACATTAATTTCGTAATGAAATATATTTGTTTCATTAATAGAAGATCTTTTATTTCATCACTTACATATTATTTAAAATTCAGTTACAGCTCCTATGCGATCAACTTGACTAATTTTTCTGTGGGCTCAGTTCCCACAGCAAATAATGTGTTCACTGGGATACGAATCAACATCTGCACAATTAATCGATTTGTATTTTAAGTTGAAAGCATATTAGATACTATTTCTTCGTATACATCCGTTCTAAATATGTAGTATACATTTATAGAGATTTTCTTTGCATTATTTCTCTACGCAGTAATAAAATAAAATCAAACAAGAACATTAAATAAACAGTATTACCTAGACCAAAACAAAAAATTAAGATATTTATATGATTGCCCTAACACTGTCTTTCGTGCGTGAGCCACACTGACTTTTAATGCTGCAACAGAATCTGGGTTATTTAAGAGCTCTGAAGTATTTCGGATTCGATGCTCATTCAAGGAATTTATATTTAAGAATTTGAAAAATGGATCCATGGTAACTTCATTACTATTTATCAAATTCTATTATAGATATGGAAATAGACTGTAGCTTGCTTAATAGATGTGTAGTACTTTGCATTAGACTACTAATGATCGTTTATCATTACTATCACACATATATATTAAGGCGTCAAAATAGATTACTTGTGTCTAATTATATTTTCAAATCAAATCCTTGTAAAGACAGCAACGGATGCAAAACAAAATAAAGATCCCTGCTTTATAGAGGCCATGTGAGTGAGGGGTCAAAGCATTAGGCCCGGGCGCGATACCTGTGGGAGGCGCAATCAGCTACGTTGACGGATAACAGAGTAAAGATTTTACCCACTATTTCGGGTAATATTAAAGATGTTTTAAAAAGATTAAAACTAGGTTTTAATATATAAAAATGTGTTCAAGATGAAAGGTATTTTATAATCTTATTAAATTTAATTTACCGACTTCTAGATAGCATAATATTATTTGGATATTCCTTAATTACTGTGTTAATATAACAGTAATACTAAGTATAACCCATATTTTGTTTTTATTTCTTACTAGGTTGCTGCAAATTTTATTTAATTAAGAAAATAAGGAATGCTTCATAAAATAATTTATTCATTATATACGTTTTAGTTACCATTTTGGTATTTCTAATTGATATTAAGTCAGACTTATATAATTCTTTAGAGCTAATTATAGTACACGGGGAAAACGTGATCATACAGATGGCAACACCCACGTCGAGCCGGCCACAGAGTTCCACCAGTCTGCTCAGACACTTGCCCTCGTCACATTGTGTTGATCCTGGTTTCCTGACATTTAGAAAACATTACAAGCGCGAGTGACTGTGAAACACGATCCAAGTTTTGCTTCACAAGGTCAGCCGCAGAACTTCTTTTCATCCTCTGTGGGTACGTTTATTGAGTATTTTATTTCTAATTTACTGACTATTAATATTTACTTAAATAATCTTCCCAAAACTAAGAATCAAAAAATTTTCATACGATAGTAATTTTTGGAATCAATTGCTTCAAAACAATTTTTAGAAGTTGTTAAATTATTGCACTTTGATAATTATTTCTACTTTAATGGCATTCTTAGTAAATTATCTATATTTTTTAATAATAATATTTGTATGAAAATTATACAAATAAATAACAGTGTAATAAACACGGTATGTTTTGTTTTCAAACGACAATTGATATATCCTGCAGTCGTGTTGGCTATGGGGCGGCGGAAACGCCGGGTTCAATAAATAATTCAATTAAATCTCGCGCTGAGCAGAGGGCAACCAGTTTCACAGCTTCAAATCACAGTAGGGACGAGATAATTATTATAACGAAACAACATATTGTATAACATCTAAAAAGCCTGTATTTTCACGAGGAATTTACAAACAAGAATAACCTCATAACAATTCGAAGCCTCTAAAATACTAAAATAATTCAAAAGATCTTTAGTATGGGTATATAAAAAACAGGCAAATTGGCTTCACTCAATTTCACGGATCTAATAATAGTTGGACAAAGGTCGTGAAAGATCGCCTAATAGATGGATTTGAACGTGACCGTTTAGGTCCCATGACCCGTTGTTGGCATGTCCTTATTAAGGATTACAACAACTTCAAATAAAGAAAAAAGAAAATTAAATTTTATATAATTGTATAAACATGATTATCTTCTATTCTATGTCAATGAAAAAAAATCCCTTGCGTAACGATCAAAATTCAAATCCGTTACATCAGAAAATAATTGTTATTAAACATCAGAACGCTAATAATCCTTAAAAAAAGGTTATCTTATAATAAATATCATTACATAACAATATTTAAACTAAAATAAACTGAGATTTTTTAAAAATTTAATACAAATTAGCGGAAGAACACGATTACAACATTAAGTAAAGAAATAATATATTTTCTTTAGCTACGTTCCATTTATCCTGATACCATAGATTTATCGGTTTGTACGACTCCAAAAAGTCAATTCCTGGAATAATTGATCGCATAACAGTATCTCTCCAACTTCAGTGCCGTGCAAGGAAAAATATATGTTTCGTAATTCCATACAACATTGCCATGCTTAAGATCAAGATCAATTTGATTAAGTCACACAATATACGAGTAATACGATTGTTTGTCCATATTGTTACCTCTTATTACCAAGTTTTAAAAAAATAACCATACACACAATGGGTGTCTTAAGAAGTTTTTTATGATATGGCAGA
Source organism: Delias oraia (assembly GCA_018230265.1). Lineage (NCBI taxonomy): Eukaryota > Metazoa > Arthropoda > Insecta > Lepidoptera > Pieridae > Delias > Delias oraia. The sequence goes on from DWCF01000384.1 coordinate 31,720, forward strand.
CAACGGTGCAGGTGGATCTTCTATATTATGGTAAGAAATCGCCGCTACCCAGGGATAACACCACCATGGCTTTTTACGATGCTTAAGCGGTATAACTTCAAGGGCTTCTGATATCCTCACTCACTCAGCGTAACATTATTAACGTATTATACTATAATACGTTTCTAAAAGAAACTAATACAACGGAGTGTATATTGTTTCTATTCATAGGTAGTACGAATGCATCATTTTAAACTCGAATGGAAAAGATTACGAAAAGATTATGAATTCTGTTTTACAAAAGTTACTACAAAGAAATGAAAATTTAATTTATGTAATAATTAAGCGTGTTACAAGAAAGAATAATATTCACTTGAAACAAGCTTAAATGTTACTTCAAGTTTTAATTTTAAAATGTTTTTAGCTTCTATATTTATGAATATAAGATGAAAATCTATTCATAAAAAATTGTTTTATGTAAATTTGGAGTTACATTTTAAATTGTTACCAACTTTAGTTATTATGCAGTATTAATTTTTATTATATTTATTTTGCAATTCTCATGTAATTACAAATCCCGTCGGGACCTATAATATTTCAACCTGATACCACACCATTATTATTCAAGAACTATTAATTTTGCAGCGCCACAATAGATCTGCTTGTAAGCCGACGTAAAAACAAATTTCTAAGTAAAACTATTTTAAAAATCGCAATTGTAAAATATAAAATTGCGCTGGCTTTGTATCCTTTCAAATTGTATTATTTTATTTAGAAAGTAATAATAAATGTATACTAGCATCATATTAATGTAGGAATTAGCAAAAGATAGAACATTTTAAAAACCGTGGATAGCTATTCTGAAATTGGGCCGGCTCGTCGGAAGTGATACCACGGGCTCACAGAATACTCAGGTGCAATGGTGGCTGTACTTGAAAATATATATCGACTGTGTTTCGTTAAATGAGGATAACGGTGGCTCTTAAAAATGTCACTTAACTGGCGTAATAAAACCGGAAACACAACTAATACGTGGACATTGGAACGGTTGTCCATGGGTGACGGTGTTTTCTTATCATATAGGAATCCCACCTACTCCGTTGTCCACTTTACTATAAAAAAATATATAAAGGATATTAAATCAACATTATATGTTGACACTACCCACTACTTACCTATATTACCTATGTAACACGACAATACGTTGACAGGTTGAACATTGTAAGCAACGTAAGGCATTATTATACTAAAACATGGAAATAAGTAATGTCTAAATTAATAAAAATATCTTCTTTACACAAACCATGACAAAGTGTTTAAGATTGAAATAAAATTAAAAAATATAAAAATTCACGTTGGTAATGATCATATTTAATCATCGAATAATATAATTTAACAGTCGAAAGATCCTTTTAAAAATTTGACTTGGTGTCATTTATTCTGCCATTTTTATCTTAACATTAACATGTACTAGACTTCATAAAAACCTATTTTAAAAATATTCATGGAATTACTTTGCGACGAAATAAATTTTTTTTTTCTCTCCAGCTTCCGACTCTCGCTAATTAGATGAGACAACACTCGTTATGTTGACGACATTTTAAACAATAGTGTACTTCGTGTGAAACACTGTTAGGATATACATTTTTTACGATTTCTTCATTTTTCCTATTTCATATAAAATACATGATAATATGTCAATTATTTATTTCCGCTGAGATGAAGTTGTAGTCTAATGATAAGACTTCTAATAGTTCTTTTGAATGTTCATTCTTTTAATTTTCAAACTAGGATAACAAATATTTATAAAAAAAGGTGGAATCAGCTAATGAAGATATAGATATAATCGTAAAATCTCTTTTAATGTTATAGAAGGAAAAGCGTTTGCTTCTAAAGTCTTATAATAAATAACTTCTTTGCATTGAGATTAAAGATTCAACAAACACTAAGATTTTTACTGAGAATAATTTATAAGCAAAGCTTACAATTTTTCACATGCTTCGCTTATCTTATACATATAGCAGATACAACATTACATAAAATTAACACTGACATATTAATAATATGTACCGTTTCACGCTGAGTTTTCAGTGAGTCCGTGGTATAACTTTGGACGAGCTTAAGATTCAGCATATAAGAAGTTCATTTTGAACCAAGTGCATCTGCAAATATTCCATAATGTCATTACTTAAATATTAATTATATAGAAATATTCGTATAAATACAAATATTGAAAATCAGTATGTTTTTTCTACTACGAATTCAGCCAAAGTTGATCGTATTTTTAATATTAAAAAATATTTCCGTAATAATTTATTTCTGAAATGCAGAATATGATACAGAATTCATATTTAAAATTATAGAATATATTACGAAAATGAAGCAATACACTTATCGCATTTCTCTAATGAAATTGGAATAGGTTCTGTATATTGCATATACAGTGGAGGTCGCTTACAGTTAAAAATACTCGTTCTATTTCAGTTTTCAATGGATTGATTTTGTACTTTGAATCAAATGTAACGATACGGTTGATATTTATTTAACGAATTTCATAAAATTTAAAAAAAATTTCAATGCCTTGAGTAAAGCCTTTGAGTATAACGGGTCAAATATTTTTCTCTAAGCATTACGTTTTTGGCTTTACAATTATTGGTTTGATTGAAAATTGCTAAAACTTTATTTAAGTAAGTGCGTCAAACAAACGTTTCATTTTGACATTATAGATTTGTTACTATTGGAAATCTGTCAATTCCATATTGGTGACGTTACAGTCAATAGCATTCATCGGTCATTACTGAAAATATGTACCCATCTTTAAAAATATATATACAAAAACGTTTTCAATAGTGAATATGTAATGGTTTCAAATCTATATTTACAAAATCAGCAATAAGCAATTACGTTTTTATCATATAAATTCAAAAGTGTTGTGCTTGGTATTTTTTGTGATCTTACTACTTTGTACGAAATATAATATGTTAGCTACTTAATTAATAAGTATTTTTATTACTAAACATTCACAGATTCCAATTTCAGTGTAACTTATTGAGACTAACCTCCCAACAGTCAAAGTTTTGGAGGCGATCCCGTATTCTCTGTATAATAAAATAAAGAAAAATACATGTAATGAGAGAAATTCAAAAGAAGTTTTCCTTAACAACGTCACACATCGCAATATACTTAACATTGACATGAAAGGCCAAAACGCGTGAGCCATCTCTGATCTCATTTTAAGATGATACATTTTTTTTTGCAGCGTGTTGACACACTTATGAGATTTTTCCACTGTATAATATTCAAAGAAAATTCTTGTTGGCATTACTTAACTATATAAAACCCTCGGGAACGTTAAAACTCGTAAATCATACTTAATTCCCGGTTAGAGACAGTCGCTAGTCTACCCTTCAACCGTGGCTTGAATATATATTTACAGCATTAAAATTCAACCATACACCGAAAATGAAATGCGAATGACTTCACTTAGATTTATATTTATCATTTCTTAAAAAAAAAATTAGTGACATCTTTTTGTTATGTTAAATAGGCTTCTAAGACGGGGTCCAGGCTCTGACAGACACTTTAGAACATAACTTATTAACATAATCTGGACCTCAATTTTCTTTATATAATGACTCACTTCTGTCTTCTATTAGTTTTAAATATTGATATTTTTTATTAATTAAAATTATTTATTATGGCATTCTTAAATAGTTTTGATAATTGAGATAAAATTAATTATCAAGTTATCAGTTAGGCCCAGAAGAGAAGTATGTTGCTCGTCAAGGGAAATAGTTCATAAGTTGTATTTTTGATTAAATGAGTTCTAATCCGAGCTTCTTAAGTAAATACTTCATGTGAAGTTTTCAGTAACTTAACATAAGTTAAATAGACAGGTTCTTATCACAATCACAATTTGGTAAATAAAGAAAAGGGCTTCAGAAATTATCCTTCTCCGAAGGTAATATTTAATCTGTGATAGTAAGCCAATTTTAACGTCAAAATTTTACGACTTTACATATGTTTATTTACGAACATTCTGTAATAGATCAGAAATGTTGAAAGTATAATAATTAAAGGAACAGTAATGTAATATGTAAATTATATATTTAGGAATTTAAAGGAATTTTTTTTATGAAATTGTCAATGTTGAATTAACTTGTTGACGATAGTGATCAACAAATGTTCTAACCTACATATTAAATCAATACAAAACCTGGCATATAAGTTTACGATAATGACTTTAGTTTATTATTCGTTAACGTGTTCATAAAATATTTGTACACTCGAAGTTGCTACGCTTATTGGCAATCGCTCAACCTGTCATCGAAAATTTCAACAGGTTTAGTATAGCTTATTTAACCTTTCAACAGGTTTAATATATAATAAAAAATGTCCTATATCAAGTAAAAATTTATCAAATTATTTCATACTCATCGTGTGTAGTTTAATTGAAACGGTGCTTCTACAGTGTTTCGCAGTGACTGAGGCGCTATTAATAATGCCGCTTAAGTGACTAAAAAAGCCAGCAACACAAAACATATGCGCAGATTGTGATGCCGTTTACCATAATTGGCGGTGTTCCCTTGCCATATAGAAGACCCACCTGATCCTTTGTCTGCCATATAATAAAAATACATATAGATAATTTTTTAGCTCAACTGTTAGTGAAGTCAATATTTTCACCCGAACTCTAAGCAAACCCGAAACTTGTTTTAGATTAACCTATTTAAAGTTAAGCAAAATAAACCTTTGAAAGAGTACACGTAAACCAAATAACTATTTACTGTAGTGGATTTTCACAGTGTTTACCTTCTAAGGCCCTAATAAAAAACAAAGTGATTAAATTAAACTCTCAACTGTTACACTGTTCCCCTATTTTCATGACAATATCTGATTACATTGATATAATCTAAACGTCTATCGGAATTAGGACATACTGACCTATAATATTACATTATAGCGTGACCGAGGTTTCGTAGCACTATTCCATTTACATAACTCAAACTTCAAGGTAAGAGCGGAAAAAAAATTCGAGGTCGAGAATAGTTATTAAAAGCTCATAAATTTTGTTTATTATTTAACAAGTGTTTATATACATACACTACTTCCGTGGCTTAGGAATGACTGAATGTTACGAGGTTCTAATGGTCTCTGACTCCAATACCGATGGAATAAAAATGGCGTGAACACTCAATGATCGACTAAATAAAATAAAAAAAGCCTTGCTTAAGATAGAAATATTTTTTTAGTATATTTTCGATTTATTATAACATAGACTTCTAGATTATATCGAATAATCAAGTTCATAAGTCACCTGAATTTTAGTTTACTATCAATAATAAAATAATAAAAAATAATAACGTTTTCAGGATTTTAGCATTGATTTAATTGGCTTCTGTGTCTACGTTAAAGGAAATATTAATAAAAATTTATACTATTTCCCTCTTTGTTTGATAGAAACTACCTGTATAATTATATAATCGTTTTATAAGATTTTTATGGACCGTTCCGACTATAAGTCATGTAGTTAGCAATCAACTTGATATACCGTAATTGCTTTGAACAAAACATTTTTTATATTATTATTTTTTTGTTTTTTTATATTTTATTATATTAAAAAAAAAGATTATGACAGGTAGTGAATCATTAGAATACCAAGATACAGTATCTATGTACATACAGTGATTTTCAATTTGTTATTCCGATCGACTATGATCAGTGCTGACGATAATTAAATATGTCTACAGTTAACAATCAGATGTAACATTTCTCGTGAGGTGTGCGTAACGAGACTGCCAGCCTATCAATACTGTGTATCGTTATCGAAGCTCTCCGAGGCGTCGTTTTACAAATAAAGCACACATTTATTATAGATGTGTGTAGTATGCATTAAAAGATTTTCGCTCAGAGATTTTCGTAATTTTTTTAAATTTCCAAAGCTGATTTAGTAGAGTGATGCAATTTTGGTTAGTTTGAACTAAATAATATAAATTTTTTTTAAATGAGATTAAACATTGGGAGGGAATAAATGTCCGATAAACATCAAAAGTCAATTATTGTTGTCGTTCCGCGAAATTGAATACTTTTATTGGTCTCCAAGTATACGTGATCACTGATTTGATCTTTCAACTTGACATTTCTATTGGGGTCAAAATGTCGCGAACTTTTCGAGAGTGAGCGAAATATTAAAAAGTAGGTATCTGTTTTCGTGACTTCTTATGCTAATTTTTGAATAAATTCATTGATGAAATTCATTTCTTTGTTACTCTTCATGATTTTTAAATAATTCATCTTTGATGATTTTTATGTAAATATATAAAGAGAAAATATGTTATATTTTGCAATAAATCATTCATTTTATACAGAAAACCTAGTTCTTCAGTTATGTAGCGAAGCTGATATCTGCCAATTAAGCCTTCTAGACTTCTATAGAATTCAGATACAATAATTAATATTCTCCAGGAATATTGACATTTCAATACAAAAAATACATTTATGTCATAACATAAAATGAGTGAGTTTTACTATCATCGTCATATCACTTCAGCCGTAAGACGTCCACCGCTGGACATAGGCATGCATCCCCTTTGGTCCTCCAAGCACACCTGTCGGACGCGACTTGTACTATTGTTATTGACAAATTAAACCGTTTTATTATATAATATATATATGTAATTCTTTTTCAACTTTATGTAATTCAGCTTTCCCAAATTTACAATGACTTGTCAGTTCATTCTGTTCATAAGTAAAATACTGCAATAAAATACTTGTACAATCAAACAACGTGCACATGCGACTTCGTTAATCTCCGGCCTACCGGGAAAAGGAACTTCAGTAAAAAATAATATAAACCAGAATATGTAGGGATTATAACGTGGCCTCACCCCTTAGGCACCGGCCTTGTTGCTATTTCTAGCAGTACAAGAATAAATAGGGACGTTTTGTGCTTAAAATAGGCTGATCTAAATGCAAATTGGTTATTTCCACAAGCATACACGTCTTTGTATCCCAGGAGTTGAGGTGAAAATTTAATTCGTACTCTCGAACTGAGAGGCTCATTAAATTTCTTAGGACCTGGCATTTGATTAGCCCCTAAACTTACATATTCTAGTCGGTACATAGTGAACACAGTGCTGATATTATACTGCCTTCAATGTAATATCGTAACATAAAGTCGGCTATAATTCTAGAGATCAACGCAGTTAACGTTACGAAATAAAAAGAACATTCAGGCGAGATGTTTTTTTCCTTTAATACCAAGCCCTCAGGCGAATGCCATTATATATAAGTGTGGTAAAATTCATCTTTTTCCCTTCTTTCTTAATATATAATAAAATTTCATTTCAAGGTGAGGCCTTGAGAAATTTGTTGATAACTCGTATATTATATTTAAACAATCAATCCTTTTTGTTCCTGTTGTGTGACAAATGCAATCACGTCACATCAAATTTGAACATAGTTATAACTTTAAGAACGTGATTTCTCCATCACTGGTATGAAAATTAAAATCTGATCCCACGACTACTTAACAACATAATTCATATTCACATGAAAAACTGTAACGATAACTTTTATTTCTAATATATATCACTAAGATAGAAATGTTTTGAGATTTTTGATATATTTTAAGAAACATGATGGAAGTACTACCATTACAGTAAGATACTGAAGCCTCTCAGTGAAAGTAATAAAGTAATTTTTACTCGTCTCATGAGCCGAAGCCGCGCTTTAGTCTCATTGGATCGATAATATCTAGACTCGACACTTGTATAAATTGCTTGGAATACTTACTTGCTCACCACGACTGCTCAGCTGGCCTAGCGACATATATGTATAAATTTATAGGCTGCTTACAAATACGCCAAAATCTGAAACACCCAAGGAAAGAATGCTTCAGTTCAGTCAATGTCTTTAATTTACCAATTTATAGTTTACGTGAAGACTTTTCAAATAAATCAAATGCTTAACTTATAACTCGAGCATATTTGGTATAGATAGCTTAATCTTTTTATATCAAAAATAATATTGCTAATAAAATAATATTGTTATATATATATATGATTACTTTTCCTAATAAATCTAAATAATTCCATAAAGTAATTATAAACTTAATGTGAGTTCAATTGCAACGGAAAGGAATAATATGTGACAATAGATTTTAGTATTTGCTTAATAAAGATAGAGTGAGGTTTAATTTTTATAGTACCATAAGATATATACAGTACAACAATTGTAAATATTGAATTTCTGTCTATGAAAATGATTGTTCTATTATTTATTTTTTAAGGCAACATAATTTAAAATGTCTTCGTTATTTGTATAGCTAATAGAATCTAACAACAAAATAATGAATACAAGCGACTAATGGTTTCTGTATAATATTTAGAATGCAAGCTCTTTGGTATTATACAGTATAAATTAAAAAATAATACATTTCTATTTCAATGGCGAAGCAATTAAAACATTACGATACATCAATATCAGTTGCGGTGCATTATTCAATCGTATTATTGTTTCAATTTCGATTTAATTCGTCAAATTAAAGCAATATGATTGAGTTTTTCTACTCGAATAGGGCCGACCACGTGTCGACTAGTAAATCATGCATAAGTGGGCTGAAAGCCAGCTTTATAATTTATGTGTCAGGATGAGCGGTTGGCAATGAACTTGGATAGGGCGGAGGTGTGTCTTGCAGGCTGCAGCACCCAAGGCCGTTCCGCACATTGTATTGCGCATCGATTTATCGAGCGGCGCGCGCCGGCGGGCCTTCTTACTCCCACCCCGTGCCCTCTTCTCGTAAGGTGGACTTAGCGGCCCTTATCACTTCTGTGACGTCACTAATCTATTAGTTAAAAAATTATTTTAGCCCTAAATGATCGGCCTGGCTCTGTAATGACGAGCTCGGCTTATGTGATTATCCACAATCGAATATTCCATTAACGACAATGTCTTTAATAAAGATTAACAGCAGCTTATCATCCATTCTAAATACGTCTATATCATCGTTTCCATTTAATAATATAGTAAAACATATCCAATTTATATCTAGGATTATTTACTTTTATATTAAATGTAGTTTAATTCTACTTCTATTATGTTTTGTTTCAAAGGCAAAAGTTATACTTTCAAACGATTTACTTAAGAAAAAATGATCGGGAGAATTCTTGATGTTTCTCGAAGGAAATTATTTTTATTAAATCTGTCATCAATTACAGGTGCATATGAATTATAATTGCTAATTAAAAACACAATAGTTACGCAATAAGACGTGCACCATGTATCAACATAATAGTATTAGTATCTAATTACCTAACGGAGATAAATGTGATCTTGTAAATGGTAAAGTTATAAAGGGTACCTTGGGCTCGTTATACGACGTAACATTCTGCATATAGAGTAACGGTAAGTTAATTTACACTATCCCCTAAGGAGCCGGCCTGATCTCAAGTAGGTATTGTAGAAGTTTCGAGAACACATGAACACAATTCCTTTATTACTTTGAGAACGAGCAAGAATTAATTATATAGACGTACGTGAATAATTAATTTGCGATATTTGAGCTTTTGATTCTATAAAGCTTTGTGTTTTCGGCTTACTTGTGTATAATAGTTTAACGATTTTCAAGATTCGGAATAGCTGTCATCAACTGAAGTCGGTCTATATTCCATTATTATTTAAAACCAATCTAGTTTACTTACCAAATATACGCACTATGATGTAGAAAGCTAAGATGTACAGAAATCGTCTGTACATCTCATTTTATATACTTTCACAATAAAAGCCTAACCTTGAAGTGTTATTAGAGAACTGCAGTTACTTAAGCAGTTTTTTAATAAATGAAATTATCACTAACTGCACGAATGACACAGAACTGACTACATCCAGAAAAAACAAAAGACAATCGAAGTTTTTTTCTTTTTTTAAAGTTAAAAATATGTCAGCCTGCCAGTACTTTTGTCTTACCAAGGAGTATGTTGTTCTTATTAATTTTTGACGGCCCTCGTAATAAATTAAATTATGATCGAATCTAAAATAATTATGATATTCATCATAATCATCATCAGCCTATCAAGTCCACTGCTGAACATAGAGCTCCCCCAAAGACGCCCACCTATCACGACGCTTTCTCGCGACGTTCATGAAGTCGTCTTTCCATCGCACGGCGGGACGTCCCAGTCTGCTTTTTCCTGTACGCTGTCGCCACTCGAGAACCTTTCTTCCCCATCGGTTGTCGGTTGGTCGAGCGATGTGGCCAGCCCATTGCCACTTCAGATTACTAATAATTATGATATTAGTTATTAACAATTATTATTAACAATGAGTGACCGCCAGTATTAATTAATTGATTATATCAAAAATATTTTTTTATAAAATACCCCAAGCAAATTTGATATAAAAATGTTATCGTATGTTAATGTTCTTACGGTTGATTCTTTTTTGTGGAAAAGGTGGAAAACGAGCAGGAGGCTTACCTAGGGTAAGCAGTCCTCTGCCCATGAACACTCCTAGCCTTGAGGAGCTGCGTGTGCGTTGTGCGTTGCAGTTGTTCGTGGAAAACCTTGCTTAATGATACTTTTATATTTCGTTTTCTGCTCCCAGGCCAAAAAGCTTAGCTAATGAACGATAAGGTATGTATCTATATAAAAAATATTTTCTTATCTTCAGGAAATAGACAGGATCTCCATAAATACAACTTATGTGGAGCTAAAAGTTGTCGGCCCTTAATAAATTCATTTAACCGCGCCGTAATAAAGAGCTCATTATTTTTGTCACAAAGCTCTTTTCACGTTCCAACACAGTATGTATAATGATTTAGTCGTTAGGGTTGCCAGTAAAAATGAATTCAGCCATCAGGTGATAACCCTAAAATACGGCAATTCCGCGATTCCACAAATTTTCTTTATAGGCTGGATCAAATATAATGTAGATTCTGGCTTTCTCGTTACCGTCGCATAAATATTTTAAATCACGTAGCTGAAAATAATTTTTTCTCGCGTATTCTATTAACGATTTATGGTTTTAGATTTGGACAATTATTGGTATTTTTTGTTTTATAAATCACAAAAAAATCTAGTAAAAAGTCAAAAATATGCTGTCTTTGGTCCTTTTTTCAATACTTTCTACATTTAGTGTTTTTTGAGTTCAATTCTCTTCATTTTATTACAACGTTTATTTATCCCGTATAATAGCAACGTTTTAATTGAACCGCAAGTAAAATCGTTAGTCTTCATTTCTCAAACGTTACCGTACCGCTTCATCAATTTCTTATTATTGTGCCTTTGAGCTCCGCTCGCTACATAGCTACAGATTCTAATGAAGATTAGTTTAAGGATTTATTGTTCAAATTAACATTTTAATAGTCATGAATATGCGTTTTAGACGATATTCTTGTATAATTCAAAAAGACAACAATCTTTTTCTCCGAAATTCGATGTAATGCAGATTTTATTTCAAGATTAAGCAAATATGAAGCCGTTGAAACTATCTCCAGTTTGAATTTTTTTAAATTAAACTACTTTTTTTAAAACTTATATTAAATAATAGACTTATATTAAAATTAGATGATACATTTTCATCGCAATCATTGATTTTCCATTTGTAAACTACGTCTGAAGCCGTATCAACAAATACATTGGCTATCACAAAGTCTGTAGTAATTTATTACATCGCGTGCGCAAGTTCCAAATGAGTTTGACATATATCTTAACACTATCAGGTACAATGTTCAATATGCAAACAGTTGTATCAAACTACTATATGAACCGCTCATGTAAGAAAGGGAACTTACATAAATATCATGCCTAATGTGTCTGAATAGTCTGAAATATTAACTTTGCACACAAACAATTTATATGTGATCCAGTTTATTTTGTTTCGTATTTTTTATGGTACAACGGACAACGGAGCATGTGAGTCTTCTATATGGTAAAATAATACCGCCGCCCATGGACAAGCGCGCCATATTCCCCGTATCGCTTGTGTTGACGGCTTTTACGCCCCTTATATACCCTTATCCACTCATCAAAACGCAGTAGAAGTTCCAGAGACCGAATAAATTATAAATTAAATTATAATCATCCGGACCGGGATTCGAACCCGATATATCTCGCTTCATAGTATAAGGTATATTTGTAAAATATCAGAAATTATAAATTCTATTTATATTATGACACAATTTGTAAAAATATTATCGATTCGGCTCAATTATTTAATTGACCATTATTATAAAAAGGCTGCTTTTAATTAAATTTAATTATACAGAACGTATTAATATTGTTATATGTATTTTTCATTTAACTCTAGTTTTTAGCGTATATTATATTTTAAAAAAGATTCGGTCAAAATCTGATGCTTTATTGATTGTAAGTTCCCTCCTTCTTTGATTTTTTTTCAAGTTTTGATCTAAAATATAACATTTGTCTTGTTTCTCTTGATATATATTTTATCTATCTATATATCAAATTACCTTAAATCACTATGAAATAAAAATTGCATTAATACTTAAGTTTTAAGATAAAATCTTTTTAGATTTGGCTTCTGAAATATTAAGTCATAAATGCTCCAGTATTTTCTGAAGTGCACTCCGAAATGGAGTGGCCTAGATTAATATCATAATCAACCTATATTATTTTTAATAACCCAAAAGCCTTTTTAATACAGCATGTTGTAAGCCCTAAAAACTGTTTATTGCTCAGATTGCGGTCGAAGCAAGTGCTCACTTTTACTTTCCTAGAATAACTAGGTATTTGTCTTTTGAATAAACTAGATTTTTATTTCATTATTTTTTTACTAGTTAATATGGGAAAGGAAATACTGGCAAATATGGTTTCTCCTCATTGTATATTACGTACGATTAAAAATTGTAATGCGTTGTGTTTGTGATTCTTTAGACAGACGTATTATTATAAACTATTTTCCTTTTTCAGGTAAATCTTTATTGACTTCGAGTTGCGTGAAGAAATGAGTTTTAATAAATACTCCATAATAAAGCTTGCAGACTACTTCAGATTACGACGTGATACTTCTCGTTAAAGTGAAGCAGACTTAGCAGCCGCTATGAGTTCTCAAAATAGGAGTGTATTTACTAAACTGTTGCTGTGTTGTCTTGTGTCTGCCGCGTGGGCGAGATCATGGGCGAACCACCACGACACAACAACTTCCACCACACATACTACCCCAACCACTAGTCAATTACCGAAAAATATTCACAATGATCCACTCATTGTCGAGACTAAGAGTGGCCTTGTCAAGGGCTATGCAAAAACTGTGATGGGAAGTGAAGTACATATATTCACAGGTATTCCATTTGCAAAGCCTCCCCTCGGACCGTTAAGATTCCGTAAACCTGTTCCCATAGAACCATGGCACGGCGTCCTCGAAGCCACAGCAATGCCGAATAGTTGCTACCAGGAGAGATATGAATATTTCCCCGGCTTCGAAGGCGAAGAAATGTGGAATCCAAATACTAATATTTCTGAAGACTGTCTGTACTTGAACATATGGGTTCCGCAACATTTGCGAGTACGACATCATCAGGACAAGCCCCTCGCTGAAAGGCCTAAAGTGCCAATTCTAGTTTGGATATATGGTGGCGGGTACATGAGTGGTACAGCTACACTTGACCTCTATAAGGCGGATATAATGGCTGCGTCTAGTGATGTAATAGTGGCGTCAATGCAATACAGAGTTGGTGCTTTTGGATTTTTGTATTTGAATAAATTCTTTTCGCCAGGTAGCGAAGAAGCGCCTGGTAATATGGGTCTATGGGATCAACAATTAGCAATTCGTTGGATAAAAGAAAACGCATATGCCTTCGGCGGTGATCCTGAGTTGATAACGCTGTTCGGGGAATCCGCTGGCGGCGGCAGTGTAAGTTTACACATGCTCTCGCCTGAAATGAAAGGGTTATTTAAAAGAGGTATATTGCAATCAGGAACACTGAATGCACCTTGGAGTTGGATGACCGGGGAGAGAGCTCAGGAAATTGGAAAAGTTTTGATTGACGACTGCAACTGTAATAGCACCCTTTTGGCCGCGGATCCGAGTCTAGTGATGGACTGCATGCGCGGAGTCGACGCTAAAACCATATCCGTGCAACAGTGGAACTCGTACACTGGTATCTTAGGCTTTCCGTCCGCGCCTACGGTTGACGGAATCTTCTTGCCTAAGGATCCCGAGACAATGATGAAAGAAGGCTTCTTTCACAATAAAGAAGTACTGCTCGGAAGCAATCAAGATGAAGGTAACCACATCTCTTACTATTTAATATTTATGACAAGATATTTAATTAATTATCGCACATGACCCGCGACAATCGTGTAGCAATGCCGCGTCATTTCATAATAATTTTTCACGTACTTGTAACGTTACATAAACACAAACCATTATTTACTACATTTACGCTTACAAATAGAAGACTAGTTAGCGAAACTTCAGTTAGTTGTTTTAATGGCGTGGTTATTTGGATTAACAAGTGATAATAAGATTATTCAAGCAATTACGATAATTATTATTTTGGGGGAGTGTCCAGCAGTGGACTTGATAGGCTGATGATGATGATGAATAAGATTATTTATTTGAAATCACGTCAAATAAAATTTCAACATATGTGGAATATAAATTAGTAGCTTGATAATGAAGACTCTTTTTGGTGACTCACTGTAAGGACATTCGATGATTACATGCAATCGTAAGGGCTATTTGGGATATTTCTGAGAGTTGCTAAGCGATCTATCAATATCGGGAAAGAGCTGGAGCCATTTGTCCTGTACACCTGGCGAGGGGGCAGTGGGGGCAAACCACAAGGAAGGTACGCCTGCGCACTTAGTGTAAACACAATAATACAACTGCGTAGATTTCTCGTACTACCAAGTACTACAGACGCGCCCACGTACTTCGAGCCAAATCACCTCCACGGGGGTAGAGGGATGGGCCTCCTTGTTTTGGTTGTCAAGCACCCCTCTCTATCGTAGTTTCTAGAGAATTCAGATTACTGAGATGTAAATTCTGAGAAGTTAAATACGAACAATGTTTATCCTTATTTTTTATATTTCATATAATGAAAATAATTTTCTTCGCATTTTGTTTGTGCCTATTGATTCGCAACATTTGGTGATAAAAAGTATCTTGGTAAAGTAAGGTTAATAATGGGTAGTGTAACTGACATTTCGGTAGATGTTTATCCTGACATTTCTATTAACAGCCTACATAGCTTAACTTAAATCGGCGGACCGAAGTTTTTCTAAGAAAATATCTTAGACATCCATTCTGAACTGAACAAAAATTGACTGAAATTCAATATGAAAGACTGAAATGACCCTACGGATCAAATAAGGATTGATCTCTTACATAATATTAAATGAATTAGTATATTTCTACCCTTGCTATGTAGAAGTAAATGAAATGCCATGAAATTTTATACTGGACTGTGGTAAAAAAGAGCGATAAAAAATCAAGCAGTAAAACACCATCCCAATAAATGAGTTGTGCCTCACTTAATGTGAGCTTCGGAAATGTATACTTGCCTTTAATACTACTACTATTAAAACCCATCCCAATTTTATATATTATTAGGTACATATACAATTTTAACATTTTAGATTTTATTCGGTAATTATTTTTAATTCATTTCTTTTTAGTTTTTCTTTGACATGACGATCGCTTTGTTTGTATTGGCAACAAACATAACTCAAAGTCGAAAAATATGCTTAATTTTTCATCACCCCACCAACTCCACATTTTAAATTGGTATGCATATTTTTTATAGCTTTATATCAATGGTGTACTATTGTAATAAATAGAATAAATCTGTCACATCTGTCATATATTTCTATCATCTGTCATCGTATATTTGAATCTAATTTATTTTTTTAGGAAAACGTATAAAAAATCTCTCTAAATAGAATACAGAGTATGAAACTGTAGTTGAAAAAGTACTTCTATTGTGTTTCGTTAAGTGTGTGAGGTTATAAGAGAAGAAACACAACCGATTCTTCAACTATGGTGCAGTTTGCTAAGTGTGGAAACAAATTAAACAATATTATTAATCTACTTATAAACTTTTCACCAATTATTATGTCTGAATTCCTTTTATAATCATTATAAATAATAAAAATTGAAAAATATGTTACCCTATACAAATAACCTACGTTACATACTTTGGAGAAAAAATTTTATACACGTAGGAAGTTCAGTTAAAGTCAGTGTATGATTCATTTATTAGTACTAAATCTTTAGTGTGTCTCTAAATCTCTACACTATGATATTATATATGTACTGATAATATGTTTTAAATAACTTTATGATTCATTATAATTTCACAAACATTATTTATGCATATTTAAATTTAAAGTAAATTGTGAATTACGTACCACAACCTTCAATTTTACATATTTAACTATGGCATTAAGTTTGGCTTTCATGAAACACGATTGTGTATTCTGTGTGCTGTTTTGTATAAATTATTCCGTCATTCAATTTTTGAGGAATGAATAATGCAAGTTGCACATAGAATCATAAAGTATAACGTGGCCTCGGCTCCATCCCCAAGGAGCTCTTCTTATATATTTTAAAGATCTAACCTCGCGTTACGTAACACTAAAGTACCTACTCGTTCACATGTGACAGACTTCATTCCAATACATCTATCTATACGTATACCTACCTACCTGTTTGAAGGATTTTGATTTAAAATTTTGACAATCCCAACAAAATTGTTACTAGCTGATATCAAAAGAATATTTATAAATTTTAAAAAATGTGATTATTCAATCAAAGAATAATTTAATTAATTTAATTAAGTTGTAGAGAATTGAATTAATTTAAATACATTTGTAGGGCTTATAATTCAAGTTTCTATATGAAACTATGAAATGATGTAATTATGAAACTACATGTGGTCTCTACAAATATCTATCGTACCCTAAAATAAAAAACATGCGAGTTGCTACAGCAATAGGTTTATCGGGCAGAACACATTCAGTCTTAGTATTTTTGTGCTCTATGCGCTTTAAAAGAAGATTTAATATAAAATATAGTAGATATACAAACATATTGTTCAATTAAATTCCTTAAAATAATATTATTAAAAATCTTATTGAAATAGATACAAATCCTTGTTTTCATCATCATCAGCCCATTCAAGTCCACTGCTGGACATAGGCCTTCCCCAAAGACGCCCACCCGCTGCGATCTTGA